>CAWUFW010018926.1:0-204239 GCA_963921515.1 Calotriton arnoldi | reverse complement strand
CGGAGGATTGCACGGGTCCAGCTGAAGCTGTCGCCTCCTCGCAGGAGGGGCGGAACACGGACCCTGACCCCCCACATGCTCAGGATCCTGGCGGTGGTCTTTCCAGACCTGGATGGGCAGCTGAAGGCCAGAGAGCAGCAAGGAGGGGGTGAGTCAAAGACTGCACTGTGAACTCTGTCTAACATGCTATGTGCCCTCCTCGGGCCTGGTTAAACTGCCACAGTACAGCAGTCATGTTGTCCAGGAGCCATGTCCCTCTATTGTGCACTGCCCACTCCTCATCTGATACCCAGGTGTGGCCCTTACATGCAGGGAATTCTGTCACTTAGGACTGTGTCCTTGCAGTTTGCTTGACTCAAGGTGGGAGACAGCATCTGTTTCCCTGACTCTGTGGTGGGCATCATGGGTGGGTCCATTGCTTACACAATGCCTGTATTCTGACATGTATTCAGCGTGTTACTTTGATCTGTGGTCCAATTGCTGAGCTGATCCACCACATGTGGCTGGGGTACCTGGCACACACCCATGCTGCGGGTGGGAACAATGTTTGGGCCCCAGGAGTATGTATATGACGTGTGTCACACATACTTAGCCAGCTGCCTACAGTCCAGGGCTCATCCCTCATTCATGTGGGGCTGGACAGTCATGCCTACTCCAGGCCATACAATACACTCTGTACTCCCACTCCCGTGTATCAGAGGACACATTGTGCACAGTGATTTGCCCCTCAGGTGTCTGCCTCTGTGTCAGTGTGCTGTGGATTAGTCGCCAGGACTGCTGTGGAGTTTCTTGGTAGGGGCTCAGCATGCCACTGGAGATGTGACCATAGGAGACGATACTTGTGTGACACATAGGTGTCTGATCAGCTGCCCATGCAGACTGGGGCATGTAAATGTGAAGTTCAGGCAGCTGTTCCCCATGCACAGCAGAGTGTGAGTGTGAGGGGCTCAGGTTCAGAGGGTAGTGTCACAGGTCTCCCATATGTCCAATAGGTATGACCTGGACAGATGAGGGTTAAGAGGATGTGTTGTGGGGGGGATGTACATGTGCACTTGTGCAGCTCCAGGACTTGCATTCCCCATGACCTACTATTGTGACACAGTGCAGAGTGTTGTTGTCTGGCTGCAAAGTCATACATCACTGAGACAGTGATGTATGACTTTGCAGTCATGCCTCCGCCATGGCATGTGTCTACTGATTGGTGATCCTGCAGGGGAGTGACATGTGCTACATGCACACCATAGTGGCGCTGGCTATCAGGACATGGGTGCATCATGGTGTCTGTCGCTGGTATGCATCACATGCATTTCCTATTTGACTCTGGGCATCCCTTACATCCGTAAACCTGTACTGACTCAGTGGCAAGAGCTGTGATGTGTCCACACCGTGTCCTCTGCACTGTCCAACTACTGTGTACTTGGTGCATGTGTCAACACTGGGGTGTTGCAATCCAACAGACACCAGACAGATGGGTGCAAGGCCATGTGGGATGTGAGTGCCATGCTTGGCATCAGAGTGACAATTGACTTCTCCTGTTCAATTAGTGCACTTTTAGCAATGTACAACTAATGATGCCAGGGCTTGCTCTGTGATGTGCTGTGCTCACAGTGGTGTGTGCGTTATGTGCAGGTGACTGATGTCTGTCTGTTTCCCCATTGTTTGCAGATACATCCACGGCCACGGAAGGGGACAGCTCCACGGACCAGGAGGAGCCGGAGAGCCAGACTGGGTCAGCAGCCGAGGAGTGGTCGGAGGGACCCAGTGGCACGGAGGGCGAGGGAGCCACACCGAGGAGTCCTCAGCAGCATCCACCTCAGCTGAGGACCAGAGCAACTCGGAGGATGACTCCCTTGTGGAGGCGGGTGTCAGCAGCCACCACACCCCAGCTAGTGTTGCTGTCCCCGCCACCACCAGCACCACCACCGCCCTCCCATCGGCTCCCATTCCCCAGGTCCGTGGAGGCTCCCATGTCCGGGAGCGTGTCTCCTTTGGGCCAGGCACCGCACCCCCTGCCCCTGTGTCCCCTGCTGCCCTGAGTGAGGAGTCTGTGTACCTCCTTCGCCAGCTCCATGTAGGGCAGACAGCCATGCTGAGTGTCCTCCATGCGCACACCGCGCTGTTGACTCAGCTGGTGTCGTTCATGGAGGGCATCTCATCGGGCATGTCTGACCTACAGAGGGGCAATAGGTCCATGGACTCCTCCCTGACGGCAGCAGTGTCCCTCCTCAAACGGTCCCTCACCCCTCCTGCCTCTGCTCCATCCACACTCCCCAGCACCTTACCCATCCCAGGCACACACACACTGGCACACACCAGCACACACACATCCAGCACACTGACACACACGCCAATGACAAAACGCACACGCACGCACATTCAGGGGACTGAAGCCAGACTCACAGGGGATGGGGCCCTGGAACACACACACGCATCCACATGCACTGCGCAGTCCTCAGTTCCCTCTCCCTCCAAAGCACCCTCCCTTGCCTCACCTGCAACCCCAAAGTCACAGCAGCTCTTCCTCTGTGACCTCGGCCTCTTCCCCACCGATGAAGCTGCTCCAGCATCCCGGGGGAAGAGGAAGCCCACCCACACGGAGCAGAGTGCCCCTCGCCCCCGGACACCCTCCCCCAGGCGCAGACGGACTGAGGCCCCCACCCGCAAGTCCCCCGGAGTGCTAAGAGCAAGACCCCGCCACCGCCCTGCAGCTCAGGCACAAGGTCTCCGTCCTCCATCCCTCAGGCCCCCACTGCACAGGTGCCCCCACCACACCCTGCCCCAGGTTCCCCCACCCACAGATATACCATCCCCAAGATGCTCCGGCCTTCTCCCCCTGCCACTTGCTCTCCCAGCACCACACCCCCGCTGCGCTTGTCTGTGCCACTGATGTGGTGAGGGTGTCCCCCCCTCTGTCCAACCCACCTTGCCTGTTCCCCATTCTCCTCCCCTGGAGGTAGGCACTGCAGTGGAGTCCACTACCGCCCTGTCTGACTTGGGCACTGCAGTGGCGGACCTGTCCACCCCATCTGCAGGGTCCACTGCAGTTGTGCCGGCACCCACGACATCTGTGTCATGCCCCCAGTTGTGCCGGCACACACCATGTCAGACACCTCCACTGCAGTTGTCAGTGGCTCTCCAGCACCCACCACCCCTTCCCTGACTCCCCCTGGTGAGCCCTGATCCTGTCCCTGCGGTGCCTGGCCTGCCCCCGGTTGCCCCTCCTAGTGGATTGTCCCTGGTATTGTGCAGGCATGCGTAGGGTGACATCTGCCAGTGTCACCCTGTTTGAACTTTGACAATGGACTGGCCATTGGCCTTTGCTCTTTTTTCAGGACTTCGTTTGGCCTCAACACATATGCTGAATAAAGCAACTTTCTTTTCTCTAGTGCTCATGCTTCAGATGTACATGTTGTTGGTGCAGCTAACCATGCCCTTGCTGCAGTGATGGTGATATCTGGTCTCATGATTATGAAGTGTTACTGTGCAGGAACCCATGTGGTCCAGGGGGAATGTGTCCTATCATGTGGTGTATCCATGTCATCAATAGCAGCATCTGAGGGTGTCATGTGTTCAGTATTTGGCAATGGGTTTCCTACTTACATTGGCAATTTCATATCTGTGGCTTCCACCCCTGCACATCTGTTGTGCCTGCCATCGTTGCATTTGTCTACTTCCCTGACCGTGTTGCCATCTCCAGTGGACATGCAGGTTTGGGCATCAATGGGGAGGGACTCATCCGTGTAGTCAGTGCAACATTGCTATACAAGTGTGTTGGATCTGTGCTGATGATTCCGTTGGCACATCCATGACCAGGCTGATGTGATGGGAGCCCTCATTTGGTGCTAATTGTTGATTGTGTGACCAAGTGCTCAGCTGACATGATGGGGCCCTACTGAGGCAACATATGGCACAGCTTTCCTCACACAGGAGTGGAGTCCCCTCATGGCAGTGTGTACACGTGTGACATTGCCTGCGCCCAAGGTGTGTGTTGTATGTGCATGTCTGTGTGTTCACTTCCATTCATCTGCGCATGCTGTGATCCCTAGTGTTGTACCTGTTTGTGATGCTTGCTGACTTGAGCTATGTTCCCCCAAAGTCTTCTCCCTGTGTTCTCTGTGATGTGGGTGCATGGCACATTACTGGTCATCAGGGTGTCACCCATAGGTGTGTTTGCTGTCAGGGCAGAGTTTGTGTGCTGACGCAGATGGGTCACAGTCAGGTTTCCCTTTGGCACTTGTTGTTTGCCCCTGTCATGTGATTTCCAGTTTGTGTTATCTTTCAGTGATTGTGACACGTTGTGTGTGTGACTGCTGGCACTCCTTAGGGTCCGGGCTGCAATGTTGGTTGTTGTCTATGTGTGTTCTTTGTGGGTGACCTTGGCTTCTTCATTGGTGTGTGACTGTGGCTGGGATCCCATTGGTCGGTGTGGTATTGCCGTCATGTCCATGTACAGCGTAGTGTGCAGTGTGTCAGACATTCAGGAGTCTTGTTGAGTGTCCATGTGTGATGTGTTTCTACACCTTGGTTCCCACCCACCACCCTGGAATAGTAATGGGTGCATGTGCAATATCACCAGTGCATGTGTACTTCACTGCTGCACATTGTTGGAGGTCGAGGGGTGTGGTCTTGAGTGTGTGCAGATGAGAGTTGTTGCCCGGCTAGTCCCCTGCCTCCATGTTGGCCTTGGCTTACTGGCCATGCTGATTGATTTGTGCTTGTGTAGGTGTGATGGTAGTTAGTTGCTCAGGACACATGACTGTGGTTCACAGTGTGAACGACATTTAGCTTTGTCATCACAGTGGTATTTTTCTTCAGCCCAGGGTCACCACATTGTGGGGGCCCTGGGGGTGGTGCTGTGGTGTGTCTGTGACTTGCTGTGTCAGTTGTTGTTCCTACGTGCCTGTGTGACATGTGTGTTTTGTGCTCCCTCTCACCTGTCAATGCCTGCTTGCCCACATAGGGGATTTGGATCCATGAGTTACCTTAGTGTGGCAGTGTATGCACATCTGTATGATTGGTATTCAGCTCTCCTCATGTGTTGTGTTGTTGCCTGGGGACACTGGCACCCCCACCCCTCACCTGCTGTGTATGATGACAGTGTTGGTCTGCCTGTTTGTGTTTGTGCATCTGCACCACTGCATTGGCATATCTTGGGTGTGCCATTGGCTGTATGTTGTTTGGTGTGTTTCCCCTGCTGTCCCTGGGACTCCTAGGTCATCGGTCAGCACAGTGATCATGGTTTGTGTGTCCCATTGCTGCCATGGTATGGTATCTGTTCACCTCACATCTGCTGTCTCCACAGGGTATCTGCATTTGTGTGCCCATTGGTGCAAATATGTGGGTCTGCATTCTGATGGTCACTTCTGTCATTGTGTCATTGATGACTGTTGACGGTCTCAGCCCCCATGGGTGTTGTTTGTCTGCACATGGCCAAAGGAATGTTTCATTTGCACTGCAGTATTTGGCTCCCCCAATTTATGTTGCAATGGGACACATACACTACTTTGCCACAGATGAGTTTTTGGTTCTGTGACCAGGAATGATCCATGCAGTTTGGCAGTTGCAGCTCTTTCTTTGTCAACAATTACCTTTTGGTCACTGTGATGATGAGGGTGTAGACCCCATTGCCACAATGGTCAAAATGTGCTTCAGCTATGGACCCCACACTTACCTTTTGGTCACTGTGATGATGCGGGTTTAGACCCCATTGCCACAATGGTCAAAATGTGCTTCAGCTATGGACCCCACACTTGCCTTTTGGTCACTGTGATGATGGGGGTTTAGACCCCATTGCCACAATGGTCAAAATGTGCTTCAGCTATGGACCCCACACTTGCCTTTTGGTCACTGTGATGATGGGGTTTAGACCCCATTGCCACAATGGTCAAAATGTGCTTCAGCTATGGACCCCACACTTGCCTTTTGGTCACTGTGATGATGGGGGTTTAGGCCCCATTGCCACAATGGTCATGGGCTGCTTGCATTGTGGGTGCCACACACATATATGTGTGGCACATGTGCTAGGGGGTCACATTGTATGTTCAATGTCATGTTCGGTGTTGTAGGCATTTGACACAGCCTGCTCACACGCTTGTCATGGTGGTGGGGGGATGTCTTAATCTTGCATTCCCTAGGTTGTGGTGTGCTTGTTGTGTCATGCATTGTCCATCCTATGAGTGGGGGTTGTAGTAGTGGTAGGCATCCAGCCCCCTGGCTAAGGGTGGTAGTAGTGGTAGGCTTCCTGCCCCCTGGCTAAGGGTGGTAGTAGTGGTGGGCATCCTGCCCCCCTGGGTGAGGGTGGTAGTAGTGGTGGGCATCCTGCCCCCTGGCTAAGGGTGGTAGTAGTGGTGGGCATCCTGCCCCCCTGGGTGAGGGTGGTAGTAGTGGTGGGCATCCTGCCCCCCTGGGTGAGGGTGGTAGTAGTGGTGGGCATCCTGCCCCCTGGCTAAGGGTGGTAGTAGTGGTGGGCATCCTGCCCCCCTGGGTGAGGGTGGTAGTAGTGGTGGGCATCCTGCCCCCTGGCTAAGGGTGGTAGTAGTGGTAGGCATCCAGCCCCCTGGCTAAGGGTGGTAGTAGTGGTGGGCATCCTGCCCCCTGGGTGAGGGTGGTAGTAGTGGTAGGCATCCAGCCCCCTGGCTAAGGGTGGTGGTAGGCATCCAGCCCGCCCTGGGTGAGGGTGGTAGTAGTGGTAGGCATCCAGCCCCCTGGCTAAGGGTGGTAGTGGTGGTGGGCATCCTGCCCCCTGGCTAAGGGTGGTAGTAGTGGTGGGCATCCTGCCCCCCTGGGTGAGGGTGGTAGTAGTGGTGGGCATCCTGCCCCCCTGGGTGAGGGTGGTAGTAGTGGTGGGCATCCTGCCCCCCTGGGTGAGGGTGGTAGTAGTGGTGGGCATCCTGCCCCCTGGCTACGGGTGGTAGTAGTGGTGGGCATCCTGCCCCCCTGGGTGAGGGTGGTTGTAGTGGTAGGCATCCAGCCCCCTGGCTAAGGGTGGTAGTAGTGGTGGGCATCCTGCCCCCTGGGTGAGGGTGGTAGTAGTGGTAGGCATCCAGCCCCCTGGCTAAGGGTGGTGGTAGGCATCCAGCCCGCCCTGGGTGAGGGTGGTAGTAGTGGTAGGCATCCAGCCCCCCTGGCTAAGGGTGGTAGTGGTGGTGGGCATCCAGCCCCCCCTGGCTAAGGGTGGTAGTGGTGGTGGGCATCCTGCCCCCCTGGCTAAGGGTGGTAGTAGTGGTGGGCATCCTGCCCCCCTGGGTGAGGGTGGTAGTAGTGGTGGGCATCCTGCCCCCCTGGGTGAGGGTGGTAGTAGTGGTGGGCATCCTGCCCCCTGGCTAAGGGTGGTAGTAGTGGTGGGCATCCTGCCCCCTGGGTGAGGGTGGTAGTAGTGGTGGGCATCCTGCCCCCTGGCTAAGGGTGGTAGTAGTGGTGGGCATCCTGCCCCCTGGGTGAGGGTGGTAGTAGTGGTGGGCATCCTGCCCCCTGGCTAAGGGTGGTAGTAGTGGTGGGCATCCTGCCCCCCTGGGTGAGGGTGGTAGTAGTGGTGGGCATCCTGCCCCCTGGGTGAGGGTGGTAGTAGTGGTGGGCATCCTGCCCCCTGGCTAAGGGTGGTAGTAGTGGTAGGCATCCAGACCCCCTGGCTAAGGGTGGTAGTAGTGGTGGGCATCCTGCCCCCTGGGTGAGGGTGGTAGTAGTGGTGGGCATCCTGCCCCCCTGGGTGAGGGTGGTAGTAGTGGTGGGCATCCTGCCCCCTGGCTAAGGGTGGTAGTAGTGGTGGGCATCCTGCCCCCCTGGGTGAGGGTGGTAGTAGTGGTAGGCATCCTGCCCCCCTGGGTGAGGGTGGTAGTAGTGGTAGGCATCCAGCCCCCTGGCTAAGTGGTGGTGGTAGGCATCCAGCCCGCCCTGGGTGAGGGTGGTAGTAGTGGTAGGCATCCAGCCCCCTGGCTAAGGGTGGTAGTGGTGGTGGGCATCCTGCCCCCTGGCTAAGGGTGGTAGTAGTGGTGGGCATCCTGCCCCCCTGGGTGAGGGTGGTAGTAGTGGTGGGCATCCTGCCCCCCTGGGTGAGGGTGGTAGTAGTGGTAGGCATCCTGCCCCCTGGGTGAGGGTGGTAGTAGTGGTAGGCATCCAGCCCCCCTGGCTAAGGGTGGTGGTAGGCATCCAGCCCGCCCTGGGTGAGGGTGGTAGTAGTGGTAGGCATCCAGCCCCCTGGCTAAGGGTGGTAGTGGTGGTGGGCATCTGGCACCCCCTGGCTAAGGGTGGTTGTGGTGGTTGGCATCCAGCCCCCTGGGTTGGGGTGGTGGCGCGCATTCAGGCCCCTGTGTGCATATGTGGCATTGGTGATGGGCATCCCGCCCCTATGGTGCTGCTGTTGCTGGTGTAAGTATATTCTGCATCCCTCTGTGTGTGTGTGATGTGTCGTGTACGTGTTGTATGTGTTTTGTGGTTGGTGTCTGACTTACCTTCTGCGCCGTACGCGTCCGTGCCTGTTCCGGTAGTAGATGTAGAATATTGGTATGATCGGGACGAAGGATTCATGGTTGGTTCGTGTCGTTCGTCCTTCTCGTTGCTTCGCGTCGTCCTCCGTCGCTTGGCTTCGTCCTCGTCGCTTCGCTTCGTCCTCGTCGCTTCGCGTCGTCCTCGTCTGTGCTGTGTTCGTCTCGTAGCCGTGGATCGTGTTGTGGCGCGATTCGGAGCTTATGTGCGCCTCTCCCGGATGCTTTGACGTGCCGTGCGTAGCGACGGGTTCGGCGCGTACGGAAAGCGCATCGTACTTGTCCGGCCGGACGGGGCTGCATTTTCCCTTCCGTGCGACTCGATTCGGGCGTTTCCGGATTCGCCTCGGTCGGAGAACAGGACCTGGTTTGGGTGAGTACGGCTCGGCCGGGATTTCTGCTGTTGTGCGCATCGTACTTGCTCGTTCGGTGTGCTGTACGGATCGGTCGGGAAACTGGCTTTCGCATGGCTTTTTTCCCGACCGAATAGTATTGGGTGCGCCTCCGACCGAGATCGGAATCGGCCCCATAATGTGTATTTTGTGGTATTTCACATTTTTTGCCTTGCAAACAGTGTTTAGGTGGGGTAATGCCTTTGGAGGATGTGTGTTGTTGTAAACATTTGTAGCCCTGTTAATTTTTGTTTTTGGCACTGCTGAATTAATGCTGTGTTCTCTGTGTTACCATGCCGCTTTTGTCTGGTCACTGTGTGTATGTATGTGTGTTTGTCCACCATTTGCCTTTGTTGTTCATTATGCCATGTGGCCAGGGGCCATTTTGCATAGTCTGTGTCCACCTTAGGCCTGCATGTATTCTTTGTTTTCCAGGACTCCTGCTTGTTGTTGTTCTGACCATGTGGCTGGCGGCCATTTTAGCCAGCCATTGTGCTTTTGCCATAGGCCTGCAGGTCTTCTCTGTTTGTGAGTGACCATGCCTCCTTGCTGGTAGTTGTTGTTCTGACCATGTGGCTGGCAGCCATTTTGTGTAGCAAGCCAGTGGGCTTTTGCCATAGGCCCGCATATCTTCTCTTTGTTCCCATGCCTCCTTGCTTGCTATTTGACCATGTGGCTGGTGGCCATATTGCGCAGGCATTCCAGTGTGCTTTTGCCATAGGATTGCATGTGTTGTTCTTCTATCATTATGTTGCGGCCATGCCTCCTTGCTTTCTGGTTCACCCTGTGGTCAGTTGGTTGCCATTTTGTGTGGTAGCCATTGTGCTTTTGCCACAGGCCTGGCTAAGGCCTGGCTATATCTTCTTCTCTTTGTTCCCAATGTCTTTTTGCTCTGTGTTGTTGTTGTTGATGACCATGTGGCAACTGCAGGCAGCCATTTTGTGTGTCCAGCCAGTGTGGTCCTTTGCCATATGCTTGCATGGATGGTTGAGCAATGAAATAGCAGTTTAATAAATTCAAATGAATGCTATGCTTGAGGATAATGTCACTTATTTATAATTTTTTTATTTTAATTTTTTATATTTTTTTGTTAATTTTATCATTTTTAATATATATTTTTTAATTAATTTATTTTAATTTTTGATTTTTTTTTACCATTTTCATAACATCTGGCATCAATGAATCAACCCCATGTCTGCTATAGGTTAGGTGCACAACAGCATTCATTGTGTAAGGATTATTCTATTGTCATTTGTCAGCTGCACCTCCTTAAGTGCCACATCCCATGTGATGCATTACACATAAAGCAAACAGTTACAGCTGTATGTTTTGTTGTTGTTGTTGCTCTTTCTAATCCTTCCTGAGTATACACCATGTAAGTTTATGTTGGTGTAGTTTTCCGTTTTACAAATAAACACTGTATTGTTAATTATTTATAATAACTTAAGTAACCACACTAAATGATATTGTTTGTTTGAACTACTACTTGAACTGCAACAATGCCACATTTCACTGATGTTTTTCTTGCTAGTTTGCTTTTGGGTTCACAAGAGAAGAGACATTACCAACAGTACTGCCAGACAGAAGGCCTGTGCACGATGTGACGTGTCACTGACTACACAACACCTTCATCTCTTCAGCTTGTTGTGAAGCTAAGTGCCACTGCCAACTGACATCTTCAAGATGGCCCCAAAGAAAGGTGCTGCCAAGAAAGTGGCTAGTGGGGAGCAGAAGAAGCACATTTCCACCACTGGCGTGTCAACCGCAACCTTTTTCAGGAAAGTTGTGCCTGCTGCACCGGCCTCCGGCGAGCAAGCTGAGAGCAGCACTCCTGCATCAATAGTACCACCTCCCCAACCTAAGCCCAGGACCATGTCTTTCAGTGAGGCAGCCAAAGCAATCATGTCGACGCCGGCGAGTAGTGATGTTGAATTGGATTTGTCCTATTCGCAAAGTAGTACACAATCATTTCAGGAAACACAGCAAAGTGGGTAGCAGCCGCAGCCAGCAATGGATTTGTCTGATGTTGGAGCAGAACAGGAGAATGAGCTTCCTTCAGAGCAAGATGTTGAACCTCCTTTTTCAGAATCATTGGCTCCCAGATCTCCAGCAAGGAAAGGGAAGGGTACTATAGCACCATTTTCTCCAAGCACCACTTCTGATGATGATGATAGGGACATGGAGTGGATCCCGACAGAGACCAGGAGACAACAGGAGAGGCAAGGGAAAATAAAAGTTCCAGAAAGACTTAGACTTATGGAAGGGGATGAAGTGGAGGATGATGATGAAGAGGTAGTCATGGTGGAAGGTGACACAGAGGAATCTGACAATTGCTATTCAACCTGCTCCAAGGGTTGTGGCAGAGGTAGCACCGTCACCAGCTCCCATATTTGCAAAGTCCCAGCTGAGACCTGCACCAACCCCTGCCTCAGGAGAAGCAGAGAGGCAATTGACGACATGCCCACCTACCTCCAGTTCTTCTTCAGGCAAAAGGGAAGCGGAAGACACCTTGTGGGCCAAGCTTTTGTATGACTCGAAGACAAAACGAAGTGCAAGATTTTGGCGAACAATTAACAGCCTAGGAAACGCCAACGTTCAAGGCATCAACTCTCATTTAACGGAGGAAACTTGGGCAGTCCACCTCTTGGATCACTTCAACTTAAAGGAGGAAAGCCCCTCTACAGTAAAATCGGGGCCTGGTCAGTCCGACGAGCGAAGTCCTTATGAAAACACCAGCAGAACACAAATAAGCGTCCTTCAATTCACGACTTTGCAGATCAAAAACTGAATAGCCAAAGGTAAGCCGGAGGGCGCACCGGGCCCCAACGGGATCCCCCCATTTCTATTCAAAACTGACCCAGACTATTGGGTGGCCGCGCTACTATTAGTGTTTGAACATATAGGAGGTGGGGGCATTATACCAGACTCCTGGAAAGGCTCCATAATATCCCCAATTTATAAAAAGGGAGATAAGAACAAAGCAACCAGCTACCGGCTCGTAACCTTAATTGACAATGAGGCAAAATACTATGCTGGACTCCTCCTGGACGACCTGACAGCCTGGGCAAATGAAAAATCGCTCATTCCCATCAACCAGACAGGCTTTTGTAAAGGCACAGGAACCATCACAAACTTACTTGCCCTGACGCTATTGATGGACGGCGTTAAATCAGCAAAACTCCCCCTTTTTCTTTGTTTCATCGATTACTCTGCAGCTTTCGACAGCATTGACAGGAACAAACTATGGGCCAAACTAGAGAAGATGAAAATCCCAGCCGCACTACTAAAGCAGATAATTCTCTTGCATACCAACACTTGGGTTCAAGTAAAGTTAGGAACCAGCGAATTCCTGTCTAGGAAAATACCAACAACGAGGGGTCTGAAACAGGGGTGTGTGCTGGCCCCTATACTTTTTAATTTGTTCATGGTAGACCTTTCATCGGAATTAAACATCTGCAACTCACACGCTCCCAGGCTGGGGGGGCTGTCACTCTGCAATTTATTGTACGCCGACGACGTCGTGCTGATTAGCCAAATTCCAATTGGCCTTCAGCACCTGCTAGACATGACCATCAGTCACGCAGCATCTAACGGCCTAACGATTAACTTGAATAAGTCGAAGGTCATGCGTTTTAACCTGAAAAAGAATACATCCGGCTATCACTGGTATCTGGCAGGTGCTCCCATGGAAGTTGTGGACAAATACAAGTATCTAGGGGTGACGATTGACAACAGGGGTACTTTTAAATCACAAAAAGAAGCCATAAAGCGGGGAGGCAACTCAACAGCGGTAGCTTTAAAATCCCTCAAACTTAAAACCGCCGGCCCAAGCTTCAGCCCACTACTACAGGTTTTCCAAGCAAAGCTAATCCCAGCCATCACCTACGGGAGCGAGTGCCTTAGGGTAAGAGACGGGTATATTCTAGACCATACCCTGTCAAGATCAGCAAGAATAATTTTCAGCCTCCCAAAATATGTCTCACCCGCACAAAATAGGCTGGAGTTCGGTCTACAGTCTCAAAAAATAGCCCGCAAAGGCGCCTATGTGAAATGTTGGCATAGGATCAAAAGGTCCGAACAAAGTTCTCTGAACTTCCACCTATGGAATGAGATAAATACAAGCAAGGCTTGCATAGCAAGGGTCTATCTGACAGCCTCTATAAACCGCCTAGGCCTGAAGGCGCTCTGGGCGGCCATGGGAACGCATAACAGCTTCAAGGTACTGGTAAATAAGACAGTGAAAAGGCTGTCAGTAGTAGAGGACAAAGAAACGTTCAGGGAAAGGGCCCATGGATGGTGCGTGCTACAGAGTTATACAAGACCCCTCCCGCAAAACTATCTAGGCGCTGGCTTCAATAGGAAAACAAAGAAAAAATATTTACGGTTCCGAATGGGTATCCTTCCAGTCCTGCCGCACCTCCCACCATGGAAGCGATTATTGGAATCAACTAAGTGCCGTCTTTGCGGGAAAGCAGAAGAGAGCATCATGCATCTAATTTGCACCTGTCGAGAATTGGATCCTGAACGACGACTGCTTCTGAAAACTATCTTCAACAACAGGAGGATAAGATCCTGTAGACAGGCAGTGAAGGCATGCCTTGGAGGAGGAGATCTACAGCTGGTGTGCCGGTTTGTATGATTCATGGAGATGGCAGAGGAAAAAATGAAGAAAACCGGTGCACAATAAGCAGCTTTCGAACGAAGGCTCGCCATTTCCCGGAACTAGTACTCTTCATTAGGAAACGCACAACGCAAAAAAGTCGCGTTTAAGGCATGGTAATCTTCCTTATTAATATATCAAAAAAATCTTCTTGTCAAGTACTGGGCACCAGGCACTTTACGGAACCGCAGTACTTATTCCGTTATAACTTCAATGATGAGGCTGCCACATCATGTCAAAACCTTTAAAAAAAAAGTTTGTTATTTTACAATATATGCAACCCAATGGTACTTTTTTCTTCACGCACAATGCACCAGGCACTTTACGAGACTGTTAAAACCAGGAAATCAAGGACTGCTCAATGCATATTGAATGAACAGATATTCCGTAGGAGTACTGCACAAATTAATTAGAATGGAATACGTTGCGTAGATAACATAAATTGTACCATAGCTTTTTACTTTTGGATACTAATCATGATGTAATTGTGGTTTTATTTTCATGAATTTCATCGTCGAACTATTTTGTAAAGGTTTTAATTAACTTATACAAATTACTTACTTCAGGCATTGGCAGTGGCCCGGTAAAAAAAGTAGTCTTCCACAGTTTAGGACTTTTTTACAGTTAGCAAAGAGGAGGAGCACATTGCAGTATGCACCATTTGCCACACAAATGTTCGTCGAGGTAAGCCTGGTACACATTATAGTACTGGAGACCAAATGACCCATATGAAAAAACACCACACAATCAAGTGAGAGGTGTACCATAAAAAAATTGCTGAAAGTGGTTGTGGTGGTGGGGAGAGCCGGGGAACCTCAGCTACAAGTCCAATCACAGGGGAAGGTGATGATGATGAGGAAGAAGAGGGTGACATCTACTTTACGCAAAGCAGACATGTTCCCAGCAGTGTGCCAGCAGATTCACCCACCTCAGTGACTTCACAATGGCACAAGAAGACTCAGAGTGAGATGATGAGACACTGCGGCATACAGTGACTGCGAGTTTGAAACACAAAACCTAGGCAATTAACTGGTCATACACCGACCTACACAGGCTCATTGATATATTTTTTTATAAACTACAGTGCACTAAACATTTATTTACATTTTTTTTCTCCATTTTTATTATTATAAATTCATATTAAAAACTGTGTGAATCAAAATATATATAACATACATAATCACAAAAGTTCAAAAAACGTTTATACAGACAATTGTGACATGATTCAATATACAAAATTCAAACATAAAACACAAAAACAAATAGACATAAACAAGGGTATTCTAATTAAAATATGGTGGCTAATTGTTGGACAAGTTCTTAATTTGTCTACGCGTGTTTCGGCTTTGGAGTGCCTTCTTCAGGACAGCCACAACATAGACATAAACAGACAATACAATAAAATACATGTATGTATCATAAAACAGATTAGTGCACTGAGTTAAAAAAGCCTGAGATATATATAAAAAACCAAGCATCAATTGCGAAACAATTCAATAATACAACAAATACAATTTCTGTGTGAAGACTGATAGTTAGACCCATAAGGCAGGGAGATTGTAGTAAATGAACATATCCAAAGAAAAAAAGAAAAGAAAAGAAAAAGAGTATAGACAACCAATTACCGTGGGAAAGATACAGATCTTAATTACCAGTGACATAAAAGAGTTAAATGTAGGGATAATTGTATGACGAAGAAAAAAAAGGAGAAAAAAACAATGAATATAGCACAGAACCCAAGAAACCAGTAGCTGAACAATACCAAATAGAAATGGATATATGAAAAAGATAACAAGAATCTCAGCATGTGATGACAAAATGAAGGGGCCTACTCTGCCAGGAAACTTACCAAATTTGATATAGCAAAAAAAGGGGGACCCAAAATTGGATATATGGACCCGAGGTAAAAGAATTACCTATTGTGAAAAAATGGAAACAATAAGGATCTCAGTTAATATATAACTGCAAAGTTTTGTTGTATAGGTCAAGGATCTCACTGATACGTCAATAATTACCTATTTGTCGTTCAATGGAGGTATAAGAGATTTTTTAACATGAAGACTTCATCAAGCAAACAGGGAAAGTAGTGCTGTGAATGAAAAATAACACATAGGCTATATGTTAAAGTGTATCAGACTGCAGTTTTTGAAAATGTTCTAATGTCCCAAAACCGTCACGTGTATTAAGGGCATCAAAGACTTTACCTAAAAACGAATACACTGTAGCATTCAATAATTGAAGCTAGATCAGGTCACCCAGGAAAACCACAATGAAGCTTTCCTACTTCGGAAAAATTATATAGTGCCAAATGAAACGGATCTGTAAGAAAGAAAGAGAAAACTTCCTAATTATAGGTTCTTAAATGAAAACAAGTTAAGGACTTAAATGAAACAGACCAAAAAGACGAATGTATGTATAGGTAAGGAATGTACCTTAATTACATATAAACCAATGGAAGGTATTCTATAGAGTGTTGTACGGCCATATGGCCACGTAATAATTTCCAGGAGAGAGACGGCTTTCTATAAATGAAACCAGGAAGACAAAACGGGATGGAGTCAGCTATATTTCAAATAAAAGGCCAAATGCGATATGTATATAAACATATCACATAATGGGTAAATAATATACGCATTGGATGTAAACCCATAAAGAGTATATATGCATGCTATTAGGTAGCGAGAAGACATTAATGCGCCTAAGCGTATGCATGTGTTTACAACTCGGGCCTTGAAAAAGGAAAATAATTAAAACTTAACGGACACGCTGCGTGACAGTTAACAAATGCCGACCCCATTACTGAATCATATAAGCTTCGGGGACTCAATCGACATAATTACAAAGAGGAACCCTGAATAGCTGACCCCACCAAGATAGTTCTAAAAATGTATAGCAACCGACAACGATACCTTACCTGTCTGGTATGCGGGTTTCTCCTAATGTGGCATGAATTCCGGGTGCAGCAAACATGGCAAATGCACGTGTATTTATACGTGTGTAGTAAAAATGATGCAGATAGCGTTCTAGCGCATCGTGTTGACGTCAATCAGCCGTGATGACGTGTATTAATACGCGTGTAGTAAAAATGAAAAGCATACAGTGACTGCACCACCATGTACATTGGGTCTACCGCTAGCATCTACTTCTCAAAAGACACCTGTATCAGTGCCTCAAGAAAAGAAGAAAATCCAGGCTACTATTACTGGCATGTTTAGGCAGGAGGGGCCCTACGAGCGAAACCACCCAACCACACGTTTGTACAATGGGAAGCTGTCAAAAAAAGTTAGCGCTGGACCTCCTCCCTTTTTCTTTTGTGGAAGGAGTGGGATTCTTAGAATTTGTGGCAGCCATCTGTCCAAAACGGAAGGTACCAAGTAGGACCTATTTTGCCAGAGTGGCTATTCCAGCGCTGCATCACGATGTGCTGCAGTTGGTTGGACAAGCTTTGCAGCAAAGTGTTGTTCACACCATCCATCTGACGAAAGACATGTGGACCAGTTGTCAGGCAACTGATTACATGTGCATCTCTGCACACTGGATCTCTTTTGTGGGGGTAAAGCAAAAGATATCTTCAGGTCTTGGCTCTGAAGAAAGTTTTAAGAGCCTTCAGCGGCATGCAACAGTGGCTATGTTCACGATGGAGAAATCACATACAGCTGTAAACATCTTGGAGGAATTTAACAGCAAGTTCTATAAACGGCTGTGACCCAGAGGTCTTAGAATTGGATTTGTTGCCACGGACAATGGCAGTAACATAGTCAACTCCATGGCATACAGAGGCTATTTCAGTGTCCTGTGTTTGGCCCATTGCATCAACCTGGTGGTGCAAGACTTCCTCAAAAAGGAAGACATAGTCAGCAACATAGTGACCACCTGCAGAAGAATCTGCACCCATTTTAGCCATTCTTTTAAGCCCGGAAGCAGCTGCGGATTATTCAGCGTAATAATGGACAACCAGTTAAAGTCCTGAGACAGTAGGTGCCAACACATTGGAACTCCACCTTTTACATGCTGCAACATCTGTTTGAGCAGTACAAACAGATAAATGACTATGTCATTCAAAGAGGAGGGGATGCAGTTGGGAAAGCTATGACCATGGATGTGGATTAATGAGGCCTAGTCAAATGCCTGCCACAGATACTACTCACTTTTGAGGTTTTCACACGGGAAGTTAGCAAGGAGGACAGTACAAAGGGCCAAGCTATCCAGTTGTTGCATCTCCTCCAAGACCAGGTAAAGAAGGTGTCTGAAAGGTTCGCCTCTGCAGGTATGAATGAAAACACAGAAGCACATGCCTTGGTTGAGACCTTAGTCCTGAGCTTGGCTTCTAATGTAAGGCTGCAACATGACATCACCGAGTCCAAAGAGAACATATGTGCCAGACTACTTGATCCACGGTACACAACAATTCTGCCCACTTTCATCCCTTTTTCAGAAGGGGGTGTTTCAAAATACAAGAGATGGATTGTAGAGCAAGCCGGAGACTTGGAAGAAGAACGGCTGGAACTTCGAGTCCCACCCCGCAGTTCTAAGGTGCCACCTTCAACTTCCAGAGAGGGCAGTCTTGTCTCACAGCAGCCAACAACACCATCAACCAGAACACTGGCAACAACAGTAAAAGAAGGACCGGACCCAACCTCTGCATTGTATTGGTTTCAATTGGCAGGGCCCAAGGCCAGTGCAGAGGCGATGGCAAAACAGGTTGAACAAGTGGCAGCACCAATGACCATTCACAGGATGTTCCAGGAGTATCTGTATAATCCAAAAGAGGTCTATTTGGATCAAAATCCATTGATGTATTGGTATGGGAAGATGTACCAATGGCCAGAGCTCAGCAGGCTGGCAATAAAGTGAGAAGGACCAGTCTCTCACCTCAAAATGTGGAGAGATTGATTATGATCAAAATGAACCAACATTTTATACCACACAATTACACCGTTCTTGAAACAGCAGCACAGGAGGATGAAGAGGGTGATTGGTCCGAATTTGAATCAAATGTGTTAGCTGACCAACTTCTGGGTGCACCACCTTAGTGTGAGGGCGAACTCTACTTCCCGGACTAAGTATGCCAGTGCCCCCATAGAACTTTTAAAATGTTCTCATTGAACTTAGTTCTTTGTTTGCAAAAAAAATAAAATAGCTAGAGGAACATTATTATTTTTGTGTTAGATTTATGCTGCCTCACCTTTTTTATTAGTCTCATATATATTGCCAGATTGCAGTTGGACCAGTGTGAATTGAAGAAGCCTCCACTATTCCTTCATGACATTGGGGACAATGCCTTCCCCCCTCGCATGCCTATTGCCTAATGCCTATTCCTTTTTGCATCACTTAGCACTAGAAGTGCTGCCCTATAAAATTATTTATTATCCTACAAGACTGCCTTCCAAAACCAAATTCAAATGTGTTGCCTGCATCAAAGATGATTGAATACCTATCTGAACTACCCGTGCTTGGATTGGATGAGGTAACTTCAACTATTGCAACAGTAAGTGACTGTTTGCTGATTTAAGTTGATTGATGTTTCATGTGGTGGCAAACACTAAGGGAGGGTGTGTGTTGAACTGTAATATGGGAAATATTTGGAGATTATTTGTATTGTTTAAGGCTTGAGTGATGGGCGCTCATTTTTTTCCCTGTAGTTGATGATCAGCCCTTTCACACTTAGACAGATTTAATTAATTGCTGGGGTGTTCTCTTTTTTTCTGGTTCTTCAGATACCAGAACAGTCACTTTAGTTATCAAACAAAAACCTATGCAAAATACTGCAATTCTGTTTCATTCTCTACTTGTTCTTCAACAGCAGTGCACTGCACTCCATGTCTATCTTGCTCGGGTCATTGTGATTCATGATGATGATGATGATAGGTCTGGGACGGCATTACTCAGAGTCAGGACTGGAGGAGTATCATGGAAAAACTCAAGTTAGGAGTTGCAGGAGTACCTCATCAATAGCTAGAAGCAAGAAGTTATCGAGTATACTATTGACTTGAGTTCAAAGGTAAACCAAGAGTCTGAGGCCTAGTACTCAGCTGTGTGGAATGGAGAGAGGTGCGTTTGTGAAATTCTGCTCTGTGTGTGTGTGTTCGACTTGTGGCAAAAGTGATACTTGAGCCCCCCTTTTGTTTTTTTTGCTCTTCCTCTGAGTCTTCTTGATACACTTCTCATGAATCTTACCTTCCTTCTGTCCTTCTCCTTGACTCTAAATACAGTTTCTCTTTTACAATTCGCAGGGCTTCTTCTAGTCTCCTTCACGAACAAAAGGTGAAAGCTAGCTGAGCTCAACAACACTCCTGCTTACCTACCGGACGAGTGCAGACAGGCCCCAAAGAGTGGACATTCCCGAGGAGAATGCAATAGCACCACCCAATTTTGCAATACAATATCATTTTTCTTTTAACAGATTAACTAAGAGAATTGGGTGGGTGGGTGGGATCACTCCCTAATCTAGAAGACAAAAAATTTAGATATATGGTAAATTGGGTCCTGGGGGCAGAAGGACTGTTTGCAATGGATGTATCAGTACTCTGTCATGCCCATTTCTTTGTTTCCTTCTAACAACAGATTGATGGCAAATGATGTGCTACTACTTATTGCCCAGATGAATGGTGGCCTTGTGCTGTAGTGTTTGTCTTTGTCAAACCTTTCCCCAAATCCCATTACCCATCCAAAGTAGTAAAAGCAGGACCCATGCCACGTCCTCCTTACCTGCACTCCCTTCTGTGCTTTACAGCAATACGAAAACGCGCCTCTGAAGAAATTCTTTTAATTTTATTCTGAAAATAAGACCGACTGTAAACATTCCTTCCTATTTATTTGCTTGTTTCGCTTAAAATGTCGGCAGAGCGGAGCACGTCATAGCGTCTCTGATATGTTTAAAATTGACTTCCTACTTCTTTTGCCCTCCTGTTAAACAGCTTGCACATGCAGGTCAAGTTACTATGAATTTTGGGGCCATTTCAAGAACAGTCGTGTTGGCTTAGAGCCAATTTTCCTGCGTTAACAATTGTTTTAAAAAGCAAACCCTTAAACTGGAATTTTGGACCCTCGTTCTGTAGATCGCTGCCTGCTGCCTCACGACTGGGTAAAAGCCATGTTGGGCTGTGTTGGGGAGGAGGAGGACTACACTCCCCAGCAATCCCTGGGCTTGCACGTCACCCTTAGGCACCGGAGCACCATAAATCAACTCGAGGTGTCCTGCAGCGCAGGACCCTCGTTCTGTTGCCTGCCTGCCGCCTCACGACCGGGGAGAAGCCATGCTGCGCTGTGCTGGGGAGGAGGAGGACTACACTCCCCAGCAATCCCTGGGCTTGCACATCACTCTCAGGATGTGTCCTCAAGAGACCGGGCTAGGCCACCGCTCTTGGCCTCTCATTGTGGCTTGCTTGACTTTATCTTAACTCTCCATCAACTTAATACCCCTGGAAACACAAGGTAAGAGCAATGGGCAAAAGGAAGTGTGCTATGCCTGTCGCTAAGGAGCGCCCACCAACTGCCTCAATTACCAGCTTCCTCACTGCGGCAATGGGGGCAATCAACAATGAGATTGAACGTGTGGAAGAGAGCCTGGGGGCTACAAAAAAGGCCATGTTAACTAGTCCTCAAGCGGTGGTAGTCAATGCCATGGATCTCATATCCCCTGCAGAGGTCAATAAATCATCAGTGGCAGCAGAAAATCCATGTGTATATCAGGGTAATTTAGAGATTGCCCCTAATGAAGCAGTGGGCTCCCATTCTGATACCTTGTGCTCACCACCGCCAAAAAAGGGCAAAAGCTAATCTCTGGTAAGGAGAATAAGGGGAAGACCCCAGCAAAGGAATCAGCAAAACAAGACACAGGTGAACTCTTAACACATGCCCAGTTTTCAAGTACTTTGGAGAACACTTTGAGAGCATGTCTGAATCCGCTCATGGACATCCTTAATAGTATTGATACCTCACTAAAGACTCTGATTGCCTCAAGCATGTCCAGCACGTCCAGCACAACTAGTACAAAGAGTACAGGAAGTGATGATGCAAGGTTGGCCGCTTTGGCCCCTACATCAATTAGGCAAAACTGCCCTGCTTTTGGGGGCAAGGCCAGGAAATGCTACAGCACCCACAATCGTCTGGTCAACTTGACAGTACCTTGGCCCCTTGGATGCCCCATACTTAAGGGACTAAACAGGGTCCAGAGTTTGGATCTTAGACAAGGGCGAGTACAATCTGACCCTGGGCCTAACACATCAGTAAAAGACGCTTATTCCAATGTCAGGCTTCTGATAACAAGCAATTATAGAGTCCTCCATTTCCTGCCAGAAGCTACCAAGCTGGCTATAGTGCTGAAAAATGTTCCTCCCTTACGGTCGGAGAAGGAAGAAGACACAGCGTAACTAAAAAACAGTCATCCATTGGCTCTCAATATCAACAAACTGGTTTAACTGTGAAGATCTATCTTGGAACATAAATAATGTGCAGAGAGTTTCCTAGGTGGGCTCACAGGCAAAGGATGACATTGATGATTGTGTTGTTACTCATTTTAAAAATATGCATTTGGTTAGCTTCCTTTTGGGAAAAACTCTCTTGGCTTAGTCCATCAAGGGGGAACATTATGGCAGTCCCTTTGGGTTATTTCAACAAGCCGAACATGCAAATATCTTCAAGATCCCAGTGTTTTTATCACTGTGCTACCGACCTTTTACTGTCCCCACTTTCAATCGCTTCTCCCCCCTTGAGCAAGTTGATTGACTATATGCACAAGTAGTGATGTTCCCTCAGCCAATGGCATCTAGGACATTGGTGATAGATAACAACGTAAGTGCGTACACACCTGTGACGAATGCCAATGTGGCCACAGGAAACATATCCCTACACGGGTTAACAATGTTGGAAAATGTATCTCCTCCCAATATGGATTGGGGTCTTGCCGGTAAGCCTGGTAATAGTGAGTGTTCAAGCAACGAAAGCATGCACACACTGGGGATTCATTATAATGTGGATTCAGAAAACATCCCCTGTTCAGGGCTAGAGAGTGAGGTAAATACAACTTCCCTAGATACAGTTTTGGGCCCTGTCGGTAATACTGGTAATAGCAATTGTTTAAGCAGACGTGCGTTTCTTAAAGAATGACCTCACTGTCTTTGGATGCCTGCTTTGGAATGTGGCTGACCTATCAAACAAAGTGCAGAATGATGACTGGCTTGAGTTAGTAAAGAGCTATACCATTCTTTGTCTCCAAGAAACCTGGGCCAGGGAAACTGTTCACATAGATGGATTTGTTTCTTTCCATACTCCATCTAATCAGGCTTTGGGAGTCATCACAAGGGGGGCTTATTGACATTAGTAGCAACCACTTTAGGGAATAAGGCCTGTAAGAGAGAGCTTGGTTGCCCACATTTCCAAATTATTAATATTGAGTCTGGGCAAAATGTAACTTTGGTCATTGTTTATTTTTTACCACAATAATTTTGTCCACACAAACACTAAAATAGTAGAGAAGTTGGAACACTAAGTGATCATTTAAGGGGCATTAAGACTGATTATATTCTCCTCTGGAGAGAGGATTTCAATTGTAGACTGTGTCCCTTATCGACGGTGTCTGCTTGCAGCCTGGGGGTTGGGGCAAGGAAGAAAGTTGTCATTTTGAACATAATCCATGTGGTGACATTTTTAATTCTATACTGTCAAAATGTTCTCTTTTTTTGACAATTGATTTTTCTATCCAGTCAACACAAGACCAAATTTCTTACATGGGTAGAGGCCAACGTAGCCTCATTGATTTTATTGCCTTTTCTGACTACTATAAACCGCAACTGTCGGACTTTTCCATCCTCAAAGAATGTTTTAGTGACCATTTTCTGCTACCACTCTTTGTTGAAACCCACAACAAGAAATCTAGTGGGAAACTAAAATTACATCCTATATCATATCACAACAACAAGGGTATATTGCGGAAATGGTCTACTGTAAATCCAGACATTATTTTGACCCTGAAGCAAAAGCCCAAGGATAACACAAGGGTAGGATGTTGTCGACATCTATATAAACAAGCCCTTGTGAGTCGCAAGATGATCATTAGACAGGAGGCCTGGGAGAAACTTTGTGAAGCCAGCATTAACAAGGATGCCAGTCTATTTTAGAAGACCATTAATGCCCCTTCTTCCAGGAGAGTCACAATAGTAGCATTGATGTTGTCATTAGCCCTGATAAATGGGTTGAGCATTTCTCTACAGTATAAAGAAGTGAGGGGGAGCTTACACGACCTCCAGAGTTTGTGGGCGATTACCCAGATGCAAATGAGGGGTACTTGGCACCACCCACTTATGAGGAAGTTACAAAAGCCTAAGTGAAACTACTGCAAATAAAGCATCGGGACCAGATGGTGTTCCTGCTGATCTCTTCCTGGCTAACCCTGATCTTTGGATTCCAGTGTTAACCAATATTTTGATTTGTGTAGCATACTTGGGTCCACTGAAATCATGGTCAAACGTGATAATAGTACCCATTTTTAAAAAAGGCGACAGGGCAGACTCAAAGTGGTACTGCCCAAATTTGTTGATTGACTGTATATGTAAGATAATGGGAATGGTTATATTGGATAGCTTAGAAGCTTGATAGCAGAGAGAGGGAAGTTCTCTGATATCCAATAAGGTTTCAGAAGAGGCCTGGGCACTGTCTAGCAGTGCCTCAATCTTCACCTGCTTATAAGCATGTATACGCTAGTTAAGAATGAATCCCTTTATTTGGGATTCATGGACTTAACATCTGCCTTTGATTGGGTGGATAGAGGGAAACTGTGGATGAATATGTTAGATATGGGTAATGATGCACCCTTGGTCCATTTCTTAGCACAGATGCATCAAGATGTAAGTGGTAGAGTTAGATACGAAGCAGATGACAAACTCTCCTCTATCGAAATGAATAGTGGAGTTCGCCAAGGGTGTATGTTAGCCCCTTTTTTATTCTGTCTATATATTAATGATCTGGAGACTTGGCCAGGGACAGGTTGACGTTCTGAGGGTGGGTCCTAGAAATTTGCCAGCCTTGCTCCATGCTGATGACTGTGTTTTGATGTCCAGAACCAGTGTGGATCTGCAAATGCTTTTACATAGATTTAATGATTTTATGCGCGATCTTGGATTAAATACCAACACGGGTAAGTCCTACGTTGGTTGGGAACACCCCTCGCCCTGTAAAATCTTGTTTTATTAATAGCAATAAACTGCTTTATCTTCCAAACTTTTTGTACTTAGGTATACCTTTCGATCAGAGAGGAACATGGCACCACCTAGTGGACACTAGGAAAAGATGCTATGATTGTAACGTGGAGGCACTATTTAGGTTTGCAAATAAACTGGGCTTTAGACCTATAGACTCGCTAATCACCATTTATAAGGCCGGCTCATGCTCCATTATTTTATATGGGGTGGGAGTGTGGGGCTTTTGCAATTTTTCTTGCCTACAGGCGGCAGAAAACTCTTTTCTTAGACGTCTTTTGGCAGTTCCTAATAGTTTGCCAATTATACTATGCCATACGGAATTAGGTTTAATCCCTTTAACTCATTGTTTAAAATTAAGCTCCAACAATGCTGTGGCACTCATTATGGGTCAAAGAAGAGCCCGCACTTAATTGTGCAATATTATTTAATTGTATGAGTATAGATTATATGCAGAAAATCGCTTGGCTCAGCCATGTTAAAAAACAGCCAGAAGAAGTAGGGAGAGTGGATTGCTTCGGTAACCCGCAATCGACTGCAAAAATCCCAAATCTTTGGCCGAAAAAGGACTTGTTATTCATGTTAAAACTGAATAATGAGCGCATGGAGTTGGCTAAGAAGAGAGTTGAGGAATACCTCTTGTTGGTTTGTACTGAATGTATAGAACCATACTTACTGCCCCCTTTTAGTTATTTGGAAAGGTTTTATCTTGTTAGATTTAGGTTTAGTATAGCAAACCTGTTGGTCTCTCATCCTCGAAAGGCATATCGTGAGTCTCAGCTTTATCTCTGTCCTTGTGACTCTGTGACACAACAGAACATGGTGTATTTTTTTAATTTTCTGTCAGCTACATTTTAAACCGCCAATAGATTTTATTATCCCATCATTAAGGGCACTGAATATTAGGAAATGCAGGCTGGCCCTGCATCACCAACAGCTTTTGAAAACATTATACATATGCCAAATGGTTTATAAATGTATCTCTTCTGCAGTTTGTTTACGTAAGCTAGTAGGGAAATTATTAACTTGTTATTCTGTTCGGTGATGAAACATATATTTTCTGCACAACGCACTTTATTCGCTGGGTCTGATGCATTTTTATGAATTTTTATGAATTTACATGAATTTACATTTTGCCTATCGATTATGGTGACTCTTGACAGGACCAGTGGTATCTATACATATTGTTGCTGTTTACGCTCCACGGATTATATTGGGACTCACTGTACTTATTTGAATGCAACTTGGCACATGGGCACTTTGCCCTCTGACTCTTTGTAATACTATTGTCAATTGTTTTTAACTACACACAGTGATTATTTCTTCATCTTGTATGTTTAATGTACTCTTTTATGGTTATGGAAAAATAACCGAATAAAGAATATTTGACTGATTTATTGAGGTGTGGCTTAAATTACACCATCAATGGATCACACACTTGATGGGCGGATGTGGTGAAAGAAACACCGACTTACTGTAGAATCTTCTAAGCAGTAGCCCACACCAGCGCATTACCAACCCGCGCATTAAAAATGATCCATATTTTTTAGATATAGAATGAAGAACATCATTGACTGGGGGTGAGTGTTTGATTTGCTCTAACGCTCCGTCCATCATCCCCTTTGGTATCGCTTTGTTCGCCCTAAGTTGGCAGGGTATACCCAGACGTGGGTCCCTTGCTCACTTTGCCACTGGATTCAAGATAGCCTGGCTGATGAGGGTTTTGAACCCGAAACCGGTCCCAGGATGCTTGTTTCTGGTCCAGGGAAGACATGGCTTGGCAGTTCGGGCTGGACTGTTCCCATGAGGCACAGGGTCAGACTGATTTGCATATGGCCATGTCTGAACTGGGGTGGTGGAGTGAGCTAAAGAATGATGATGGATTAAACCCAGATCAGTTGACTGGGGGTGAGTGTTTGATTTGCTCTAACGCTCCGTCCATCATCCCCTTTGGTATCGCTTTGTTCACCCTAAGTTGGCAGGGTATACCCAGACGTGGGTCCCTTGCTCACTTTGCCACTGGATTCAAGATAGCCTGGCTGATGAGGGTTTTGAACCCGAAACCGGTCCCAGGATGCTTGTTTCCCGGTCCAGGGAAGACATGGCTTGGCAGTTCGGGCTGGACTGTTCCTCATGAGGCACAGGGTCAGACTGATTTGCATATGGCCATGTCTGAACTGGGGTGGTGGAGTGAGCTAAAGAATGATGATGGATTAAACCCAGATCAGTTGACTGGGGGTGAGTGTTTGATTTGCTCTAACGCTCCGTCCATCATCCCCTTTGGTATCGCTTCGAATATCAGTTGTCAGCATCATCATTTTTCAGGCCTTGTGTTGCCTAACTGTAAACGCCTAACCTAAGCTTGTCTACTCCAGACGTTGAGTCCATTTTTGATAACTTGAGGATTTCACAAATAATACTGCTAGCTCCACATTAGCCAAAACTTACTAGTATTGCTATTTTTTCTATTTTAGCACAATCAGGCATTCTCATTGTGTCATCACACATTACTCAGGTGGTGTCAATTCTTTGTAAATCTTTGATAAATATATAACCCAATTACTCATCCTTTAGTTGCCCACGATGGATAATCAATCAATCATTCAGATCAATCCTAAAGTTGGAGCTCACCTGGGTGGAACTGGAAGTGGGCCCTCGCGTGTGAATTTGTGATGCCTCCCCTGTTATTGCTGCATGTATATTCAGGTAGGACAACTAGTATGGATGTAATTTAACTTAGTACGAAATAAATTAATTGCTACTGTTCTTTAGCTAGATAGTTCGTAACTTCGACCCAATATAGGTTATCATGGCAGCATTCCCCATAGTGGTCAAGATAGTTAGAGAAGTATAAGCCTAGATGCTATATCTAAGTGCTATGCTATCTCTTAAGTTACAAGCACATAAACAGGCTGCATGAAACTACTTGAAGGCAGGAGTGCAAAGTAAAAGTAAAATAAACTACTTCAGGCATACATTTAGATTAGAAAAACTAGTTTCCCCCTTTATTTATTTACAAAGCAACCTACCCTCTCCACCCAAACAACATGCTCACCTCACCCCTCTCGCAAACAAAACTGACCCAAGCCCCAAAACTCAAAATGTCCAAGAAAGTCTCTCCAGTCCCAACTCCCTTCCTACCCTCTCCACCCAGCCCCAACAAACAACAAATCCCTCTCACCAAAACAAAAAATTACTAAAAGAGGGCATTAGGGACATCGGTCCGGAGCTGGTCCATGCTCTGCTCCATTGAGGTAAGTGGCCCTCGATGTTGTCCAGCTGCTGCATGATGTGGCACAGTAATGGCCAGTTGCCATTCTGGTGGGGGGTGGCAGCAGTTGGCTGCCGGCGATGCCGGCGATGGGATGGCCAGGAGGCTGGAGGCTGAGCGGGACCAGCTGCACTGGGGCCCAGCAGCTGTACGCTTATTTCTTTCTCCTCAATTTCCAGGACCTCCAGCCGCCGGTATTCCTGTTGGATATGCTCCGGCCTCTGCCACCGCAAACGGACCATTCTCTCTTGCCTGTTGGGTGGTCCGGCTGGACCAGCAGGAGCAGCGAATATTGAGAAAAACAAAAAGGACACTTTGTAAAATAATGTTCTGTGCAAACAGTTGTTTTAAATAAGTGGGTGGCACAGTAGCAGTACATTGCTGGTCCCCTATGGCCATTGGAATTTATTTGATGTGATTATGATTAGGAGAATCACAAGGCCAATTTTTATGTTTTGTTTTACCCACACATGTTGCCAAACATAAAGAAGCAGTGACTGTGTGGCCGAAAAGTAATAGGCAGAGAATAACATCACAGGATTAAAAAAACAGTGATTGGATTATTTTTTTCTAAAGGCTTTTCAAGTAACTATAAATAGAGTCAGACACTTTTAGTTGAAAAATAAATGACTACTCATTGCTGAGTATGGCATTATGCACTATATGGAGTACAAGTTGTGTGTGGTGCTAAAATAATGAAGCCATGCTCATTGCTATCCAGCGCCTCTGCTAGTTTGCTACTGTCTGCAACTGTAGTTGACAATTATCTTTTTTTAATTTCAATGGCCCTGCTCTTTGCCGAATGCATTTCTCTTTCTACCCTGTCTCCAAAGAGGCTGATGAATAATGAAGAAGATACCACATCAGTCACACACCTCATGTATGAAATGCGGATATTAATATATTATTCTGTCTGCCGCAAGTAGACGTTGAGGAAAATTAATTTAATGGACTGCCCACAGGTAAAGGAATGGATTACATAGATTTTATTTGGCACATTCGGCACAGTGTATCCCACATGCCAAACTTGATATCAAATCATGCACTTACTCCCACTTTACTCTGTGGCCTCTCCCGCCACCACCTATTTCCAAACAAATTCATTTGCTGGGCAGTAACCAAAGAAAGGAAACTTGATTTTCTCTACTGCAGGGGTAGGGTAGAGGTATTAGACAGGTAGGCTAGAGCTTTTTTATATATAATAGAGGGGCCACTACACTGATCATTGATTCCTCATCTTTGGCTTATTCAGTCACGGTTCAATTCAAAAGGGAAAAATCTGAACAAGTGTAAATTAATCTGTTATGGGAAACCATGATATATGTTCTGGAATCACTTCACATGGGTATTGCATGATTAAATGTGGCACATGCCAAGAATGCGTTTTCCAATTTGGTAGGCTGGGACGGAAGATCTTAGGAAAAAACATAAAGGAGAGAAGTACTAAGAGGTGACTGAGTGGGCGAAGGGACAACACACCTTGTGTGTTCAGTTTGCAATGCATTGAAAACATTATAAATGCTGCATTAACTGAAGCAGACGCACATTACACAGCCAACACTGCAGTCACAAATGGATTGCCCCATACTGCACTTCGGTCATAGTTGTCAAAAAATACCATGGGCGGGGAGGTGTAATGCTGAATGATAGGTAGGATAGATCTCGCTCACTTAAAAAATACAGCGAGTCAAGGAAGTAGAACAAATAATACAAATAAATAAATAACCCCCACTTAGAAGAACCATAGCTTTGAATTATAGTGATAACCCACCATAAACCAAGTAAGCAGAGTAGGTGAGCAGCAGCATGCTCCTCATGAGAACTGAAGAAGAGCTGCCTTGCTTATTCATCCAAAAAATCCTTTCATTCTAATTCACCCATAGCCACCATAATTAGCTTTACTTTCTCCCATGTAGTCTTTCACCACAATTTCCAATACATTATCCACCCATTCAATACATATCAACCCTTTCTTCCAACCATTCTTTCACCCATCCACCACCACCCTTTCACCCACCCACTCTTTCACTCATATACAATTTCCTTTCTTTTAAGTTACGTTACGTTCTTTCATGTTTCCCTCAAGCCATCAGAGCTCATTATGTGAGATTTTGCTGCATTGCAGATAGAAGAGGCTATAATAATAGCTCAACCACCGCTGTGGCTGGTAAAGCTGTGGGGGGTTCACCTCACAGTCATTTTTGATGACGACGAGCGACCCCATGGCAATAGCTAGTGAGCATAGTATTTGCAATAAATATGTGACTTGCCAGTGCCCATCCCTGCTGCTGCTTCTTCCCCTCCAACTGACCCGTCGCTGTCTACTCCTGCAGGGGCACTGGAGCCAGCATCACCGATGTTCTGTCTGGCTAGAATAAAACATTACACATAATTTAGATCCCAGATACACAACCCCAAATACAACAGCAATGTAGCACTACAGCTCAGTTAGCACGTAAGTATCTTCCCAATATCACTATGAGCATTTGATTGGTTGGGTCACAAAGTTAGACAAGCCAGGTGTGGAATAATGGTCAATGAAAAACATATGGTGTTGGATGGAAAATGCAATGGGAGTGGGACCTCATACATTTTTTCTAGCCTTGCTGCATTGTCATTGGAAACTGCTGGTATACTGTAACTATAAATGAACGGGTCTGCAGCACACTACATTGGGGGTGTGATCCATGATTAATCAGCCAAAGCGAGCGCCTGATAAATGTGATTAGGTAGCAACACCTGCATAGCAGAAACTAGAAACTGTATCACACAATAATATACCAGTGTAAACTTTACTAAACATAACTTACCTCTGAGTGTGAGTAGCATGCTATTTAGATTTTTTTTTTTTGCATTGTAGAACACAAACACAATGAATAATTAATACTCACTGAGCCCTGGAATCTCAACGCCTAGCAGATCGAGCAGGTCCTGTTCCCGGTCGAGAATGTCCACCCAGTGGTGCCTCAGCTGCTGGGCGGTGTGCCGAACCTCGCTGGTGCGCCGCACGTACCGTGGCACTGTCACCCTGCGCTGCTTATGCTCCAGCAGGGGGTAGCTGTGAGAAAGTGCACTCTTTCTACATGGTTGCCCCTACTTTTTGCTGAACTGCTGATGTGCTTTGACTGAGTGTGCCCTAGGCTCCTGCCAATCAGGTTCCCAGGGCCTATGTTCTTTCCCTAAAACTGCATTGGAGACCAAACCCAATTGGCACTCTCTGGTCACAGGTCAGTCCCTGGTAAATGGTACCACAGGTGCCCAGGTCACTGTGACCAAGGAAGGCCTCTAAGGGCTGCAGCACTTATTGTGCCACCCTTAGAGGCCCTGTACTTTTACACTCTCACACTGCCTTTGCAGGCTTTGTGTTTTGGTGCAGAACAAAGTAAAGAGTCGACATGGCACACATCCCTGACCTGGCATAGATCAGTCACCCCTCTAGCTGGGTGCACTATACCAGTGGTGAGGGTACAGGTGCATGAGCCCTGTACCCCTACAGTGTCTAAGTCAATTCTTAGACATTGTAAGTGCAGTGCTGTCATTAAGAGTATATGGTGCTGGACGTTTGTCATTACGAACTCCACAGTACCATAATGGCTGCACTGAAAACTGAGTAGTTTGGTATCAAACTTCTTAGCACATTAAACCCACACTGATGCCAGTGTGGGATTTAATGAAAAATGCAGACAGAGGGCATCTTAGAGATGCCCCCTGAAAAACGACCTACCACTAGTATCCAGACTGAGTGGCTGCTTTCAGCTGCCACCACCAGACATCTTTCTGGACCCCTGGGTCGAGAGCCTGCTGCTCTCGGGGGTCTGAAACAATGCACATCCTGGGACAAGGTGCCAAGCCTCCTCCCCAGGATGGGCAGTGTCCACGAAGGGGAAGCTTCAATGGCTTGCCACCTTTGTGAGCTTCCCCAGGCCTTTTGCTGATTCCAGCAACTGGTCACCACTGGTTCTGATCCCCACTTTGGGCGGGAGAACCTGTGGGAAAACCAAGTGAGGAAGGGAGGTGTGCCCACCTCTGCCAACCCTTCCCCTCAGGTGGGGGAGGCGAGGTGAAGCACAACACTCAGTCCCTGCTATCTTGCAGATGGGGGGACCCAGCCTACAAGGGTGAGGCTTATGCCCCCTCCCACTGGAGGGTGGCATAATAGGGGTCGTACCCACCCCAGGGAAGGCACCCATTGGTCCCAACCTTTTAACTACCTGTAACACCCCTAAATCTAGTATTTAGGGGCACCCCTGAACCTTGCTTCCACAGACAAGAAACTACAAGAAGAAAAGAAGAAGAAGGACCGAGCAGCCGTGCCGAAGCTAAGAAGAGGAGAATGCCCACTGACTTGGCCCCAGCCCTACTGACCTGTCCCCACCTCGAACCTGCAGAAGCAAAACTCTGGCGTGTCCTGCAGCCAGCAGCCTCAAGAACCCCGAGGACCTGCCCAGCCTTCAAAAGAAAAGACTCTGTCTCCCGTGAACACCAGATTTGTTCACCAACAAACTCCAGGTCTGGCAAGATCCGCGAGTCTGCACCTCTCTGCAACCGACGCCCACGGGCCGAGTTCGAGTGGCCCAACACCACGAGGAGGTCTCCCCAGTGATCTTGACCCAAGATCCAGTGTTCCCTGACCTGCCTCAAGCCTCCAGCCGATGCCTGCAGCCTCAAACTGGAAGGTCCCCCCAACCGCGACCAGGAGCTGGTAAGAAGATCCGACCCTAAAAGGCACCCCTGCACTCGATGCCCCACAGCCTTGGGTGGCCCAACCGACGGTGCCTAACCAACCCCCAGCATCCCAACTTACCTCTCCAAGTGGTGGTCGCACCCAGAAGACCTTCATCCCCGAGCCTGCAGTGTGTTTGCAAACAGGAGACTCCCCATTGAAAGCTACTGGGCGCCCGACGCCAAAACAGCACTCTGCACCCAGCCACCCCAGTGCCGCTGAGGGTGCACCTTTTGTGCTGGCTTGAACCCCCATTTTCCCTGAGCTTAAGTCCAGGAGCTTTGCTCTCAAAACCTTGTGGCCTGCTCGTAAGCAGCCACAAACCGGAGGCCCCCTATCCTCCCTTGGATAACATTGTGCCTCAGCACTCTGCACCCGGCCGCCCTAGTGCCGCTGAGGGTGTAACAAGAGTTCATCCTTGACCCTGGGGGACCCCTGAGTCTACCCCAGAATACCAACTCCACCAACCGAATACTTACCTTTGAACCGATAACCCTATTTTCCTCTATAGGATAACATTGACTGTTTTTCTGTGAAAAGTTTCTAAGTGTGGAGCTGGACAATCTATCGACGTCTCTAAAACTGTAACAAAATAACCAAAACGCTTTTACTTACCTGTTTACAGGAAATGTCCCAGTGCAGTATCCAGGTATACTGCACTGTGTAAGAAAAGTAATCTGTAAAGTAATCTACTTGACATTCTACTAAAAAGCCAATACAAAGTATATTTACAATGTTTCAAAGCATTGCATTACTAGTGGTTCTACTGTAATCAAACCAAAGTATATATATAACTGCACTACAAACTGTATTATTACTGCAAAGTACTTATCACTTACCTGTGCCATTTTTATACAAACCAATTGATCTGAAGTTCAGTCTTTGAGTGTGTGATATCATTTGCTGATTGGTGTGTACAACAAATGCTTAATACTACCCTCTGATAAAGACTCACTGCTTGCCCACACTACTACAAATAGAGAGTAAGGTGCTAACTACTTTTACCTCTGACTACCTTTGGGGTTCCACTGGACTCTGTGCACACTATACCTCATTTGGTATAGTATATACAGAGCCAGCTTCCTACATTGGTGGATCAGTGGTGGGATATACAACTTTGCATTTGTTGGACTAATTTGGTTACCACCTGAACACAAAACAGAACTCTTAAATTGTCTTTAGAATTCTGATTTTTGAATTGACAACATTTTACAAATTACTAAAAGTCTTGTTAGGGCCTTGGTTAAGTCCCTTTTAGAATTTTAGAAAAAGAAAAAGTCACTTTAGCTAGGGATAAGAGGGATTAGAAGTTTTTTAACTATGTCTCGTAACAAGAACCCAGCTGTTAGTGAAGATAACCACAATGGCATAGAGGACCAGTTTGAGGAGCTCAACCTCACCCCTTACCTCCACTTAACTTTTAAGGAAGTAAGGTTCCTAGGCAAAATTAAAAACATACCCATGGGGTCCCATTCCACCAAACAAAAGCTCCAGGAGCTGTTGGCTGGGTATGCTAAGGACCATCCCTCTGAGAATGGTGAAGACCTCTCAGATGTGGAAGAATATGGAAGGGATGAGGAGCTTGACCAACCCCCCCCCCACTTCATAGGGAGAAAAGGGCCCCAGTGGCCCTGAATCCAAGAATCTACCTCTCAGTACCTAGAGCCCACACAGGTGGATCAGGTACTACTGAGGACATTGAGGATAGCCTCAATGAGGAGGGCAACCTGCTAGCCAGGTTGACCAAAAGATTGGATCTAGAGACCAGACTCCTGGCTCTAGAGAAATGGAGAGCAGAGATGGGCCTAGCACCCATCAATGGTGGCAGCAATTTACTTAATAAGGATAAAGAGCAATCTTATGATCCTAAAATCCCCAAAGGGGTTGTCCCTAAATATGAAGAGAATGATGATATCACAAAATGGTTCGCAGCCTGTGAGAGGGACTGTGAAATGAGAAAAGTGAAGAAGTCACATTGGGGGGCACTCCTTTGGGAACTGTTCTCTGGTAACTGCAGAGACAGACTCCTGACCCTTCCAGGGGCAGATGCTGGGTCTTATGATCTCATGAAGAGAACTCTGATTGAGGGATTTGGACTCACAACTGAGGAATACGGAATTAGATTCAGGGGGGCTCACAAAACCCAAAACCAATCCTGGATTGACTTTGTTGACTAATCAGCTAAGACACTAGATGGTTGGTTAACTGGACACAATGTGAATGATTTCAATGGACTTTACAATTTGTTTATGAAAGACCATATTTTAAGTAATTGCACTAATGAAAAGTTACATCAGCATTTGGTAGACCTAGGTCTAATTTCTCCCAAAGAATTGGGAAAGAAGGCAGACCATTGGGTCAAGACAAGGGTGACAAAAACAACCACTGGTGGTGACCAAAAGAAAGGGGTTACAAAACCTCCCCAGGGGAAAGGTGGTGAGAATCCCCAAGATAAAAAGCCTGAGTCTTCAAAAGGGCCCCAAAAACCTGCACGGGGGGGGGTTTCCCAAAACTCTTTCCAATCTACTACTAAGTTCAGGGGAAAGAACTTTGATCCTGCAAAGGCCTGGTGTGACAACTGTAAGAAGTTGGGACACTTAACTGGAGATGCTACTTGTGCTAACAAGAAAGCCCCCTAGTCCTACTACAGCTACTCCTGGTGTAGCCAGTCTCCAGATGGGATCAGCAGTGTGCCAAGAGCAAATCGGTTGCACACTGAAGCAGTTCTAGTCACAGAAGGGAAGTTGAGTTTGCCACTTTAGCTGTGTGGCCACCCAACTTAAAGACATACTTACAGTACCCTTGGATCAATGGGATTAGAATAGAAGCCCTGAGGGATATAGGTGCCAGTGTCACTATGGTGAGAGATACACTGGTTTCCCCAGAGCAATACTTTTTTTTTTTTTTAATTTTTTATTGAGCAGAGCATTAGGAACATGATATACATATTATAATCTAGAAAAATCATAAAAACCATTTTTATATACAGATAAAATAGCTTCTTCTTTCCATCAAAATAATTACCAAATAGCAATGTGCAAAACATGCAATAAAGTACAGTAACAAAGAAAGTGCTAGTGCTTTTATAACAAACTGCTAATGTTACTAAATCAATAACGAGTGATATTATCCCTCCTTTAAGATCTCTAGATTACTAAAAACTTCCAATTTTTATTAAATTTCCTGGTGGCTCCCAATTCGCCTTGCATATGCTTCTTCGAAATCACGTGTCCTTTTCATTTTATTAAACCATTTCAAGTGGGAAGGGACATCCCTAGATTTCCAATTTTGGAGAATTAAAGAACGGGCTACAGTACAGGAAATAAACAGGAAAGTTCCTTCGGCCTCAGTTAAAAACGTTCTATCACTACAAAGTCCGAACAGGACAGCCTTAGCCTCGAGCGCAACTTTCTTCCTGATTGCCAGATCTAAATCTAAAAATATTGCTTCCCAAAAAGAACTCAACCGTGGGCATGTAAAAAAAATATGGTGCCAGCCCCCCTCACCATCTGCCTGACAGCGGAAGCATCTATTTTCAGCATCCGGATATCTTTTTTCAAGTGCTTCCGGAGTTAAATAAGCCAGCCATCTTGACAGGAAGGTCATCCTTTTGAAGTTAGCTGCGCGCAGGTATTTACTTCCTAGGTGGCATAAGGCTTCCCATTCATTAAAAGAGAGAATGCATTGTGTCTCCCGAACTATTCTTTCCAAATGATTCTCTATCAAGGGTACTTGACCCTGATCATGTAGCAAACAATACCAATTACCTGTGCCATTTACTTTGGCCCCATAAAGAGCTACCACGAGTTTGTTAGGGGTATCTAGAATGCCGTTAGTAGTTTTAAAAAAATGAACAATTTGTAAATATTCAAAAAGGCAGGTTTCTTTAGATTCTCAACCCTTGCCATTACCTCCTGTCAGGAAATCACCTTATTTTGAATAAAAAATGTCTTAATTCTCCTAGACCACAATCTTCCCAATTTATCATATGACTTGCACGTATCTGGAGGCCGAAACTGGTACATTCTCCCAATCTCAAGTACTGTAGACCCGAGGAGCCCATCTTTTTAAAAAAGGACTGAAGTCTAAACGAGTAATCCTTTAAGGTCTTGTATCTGGTTTTTTTGGGAAGTTTGGAGGTTTTTAAAAACACTCGAGTTTGAAATCCAATTTCATGTGTCATTTTGTCAATAAAAAAGCTATCTCTGGGACACTTAGATCCCAACGAACCCGCCACTAGGTTTAGAAATGCAGCCTCATAATACGTTCTTAAATGAGGCAGAGCTTCCCCAGAGCAATACTTGATTGGGAGAACTTACCCAGTCACCAATGCTGACAGTGCTACCACTAACCATGCAATGGCTATGGTGACATTAGACTGGAGGGGGGGTTTACTGGCCTGAAGCAGGTAGTAGTCTCGCCAAAGCTTCCAGCTGCATGTCTGCTTGGCAATGACCTGGGAACTCCCGCATGGGCTGAGGTAGAATTGAAAACCCATGCAGCAATGCTGGACATCCCTGAGAAGGTGTGTGTGAAAACGAGAGCACAGAGCAGAAACATGGTGAAAAAAAATTGTTGGAGCCTGAAAATATGTCCAAACTTTCCAAGAGAAAAGGTAGGAAGAGTAGAAACCCAGCTTCTGCACAGCAAGAGGATCAGGACCCCTCTCCTCAGGGAGAGGACTTGGACACCCCAGAGGGAACTGCGCCCAAGGAGCTTGACCCTTATCAGGTTGAACTCTCAGGCCCAGGGGACCCTCTAGGGAAGAGCTGTGCCTTGGACAGCAGGACTGTCCAACTCTTGAAAGCCTGAGGCAGCAAGCTGATACCCAGGAAAAAGGAGATGTCAGTGGTACCCACAGAGTTTATTGGGAAGAGGGACTACTGTACACTGAGGCCAAAGACCCCAACCCTGGAGCCACTAGGAGAGTGGTAGTGCCTCAGAAGTACAGGGAGTTCCTACTAACTTTAGCTCATGACATCCCCCTAGCTGGACATCTGGGCCAAACCAAAACCTGGGAAAGGCTAGTTAGGCACTTTTACTGCCCCCAGATGTCTCAGAAAGTGAAGGAGTTTGTCAGCTCCTGTGTCACTTGTCAAGCCAGTGGCAAGACAGGTGGACACCCAAAGGCCCCCTTGATACCACTACCAGTGGTTGGGGTTCCCTTTGAAAGGGTAGGAACTCAGGACAGTATTAGATACCGAGAGGAAGGCCGCCCTGATCCGTCTGGATCTATCGGCGGCCTTCGACACGGTAAACCATGAGATACTGCTGACCCGGCTAGCAGAACTGGGAGCTCACGACTCTGTACTGAAGCTGTTATCCTCATATTTGACAGATAGAATTTTTACAGTCAAACTAGGGAGACTTCACATCCAAACCATTCAACTCACCATGCGGAGTACCACAGGGGTCCTCTTTGAGCCCCACTCTCTTCAACATATACGTTGCCCCCTTGGCAGCTATAATAAGAAAATGTGGGTTTTTACCAGTCTCCTATGCAGATGACACCCAAATAGTGGTGTCAGTCTCAAACAATTTGGAGGATACAGCCGACCGATTCAGCAACTGTATGGAGACAGGTTAAAGATTGGATGCAGCTTAACTGCCTCAAACTGAATAGTGATAAAACCGAAGTCATGCTGCTCGGGCAGACACACGTTTTTGGTCGCCTAAATGGTGGCCGGATAGCTTAGGGGATTTCCTTCCCCAGTGGACAAAGTCAGAAACCTGGGAGTTATACTGGATAATAAACTGTCTTTTAATGCCCAGATAAATAAACTGACTTCCTCTGTGTGGTTCATTTTAAAAATGATTAGAAGAATCCTGCCTTTCATTCCCCAAGAATCACGTAAAACTTTAGCAACAGCGCTGGTTTTGTCCAGACTGGACTATGGCAATGCCTTGTATGCTGGGATACAAATCCAACATCTGACAAAACTCCAGCGTTTACAGGAATGCAGCAGCAAGGCTGGTGCTGGACATCCCTAGATCAGAACCAGTTGCCCACAGACTAAGAGCTCTCCACTGGTTACCAATGGAGAAAAGAATAAAATTTAAGACAGCCTGCTTGGCCTACAAGGCCCTCCATGGTATAGGGCCTCAAATTTTAAAAACACATCTGAAACGGTATGAGCCATGCAGGAATCTGAGGTCTGGGCAGGCAAAACTGATACAGGTCCCAAGATTTAAGCAGGTTAAGTGGGGGAGAAGCTTCTGGTGCAGACGGCCAAGACCTGGAACCTGCTCCCTATCACAATAAAAAATAGCCCTCGCTCCTATCATTTAGGAAAGCTGTAAAACCTGGCTTTTACCTCTTAGTTAGAGCTCTTTATCATCGGCAGTCTCTTGCTACATCGACTTAGCGCCAAGACGCCCCTGGGCATTCGTGCGCTTTATACATTTTCAAATCAAATCAAATCAAATCATAGGTGTGGACATAGTGGGTCCACTTGAACCTCCCACAGCACCAGGAAACAAATTTATACTGGTGGTAGTGGATCATGCCACTAGGTATCCTGAGGCAGTTCCCCTTAGGACTACTACAGCTCCTGCAATAGCCAAGGCCCTCATTGGTGTCTTCGCCAGGGTAGGGTTTCCTAAGGAGGTGGTTTTGGACAGAGGTTCCAACTTCATGTCTGCTTACCTAAAACATATTTGGAAAGAGTGTGGAGTGTAGTACAAGTTTATTACACCCTATCACCCACAAACCAATGGTCTTGTTGAGAGGTTTAACAAGACATTGAAAGGCATGATTATGGGGCTCACTGAAAAACACAAAAGGAGATGGGATGTCCTCTTACCATGCTTGCTTTTCACCTACAGAGAGGTGCCTCAGAAGGGAGAAGGGTTTCCCCCCTTTGAACTTCTGTTTGGCCATCCTGTCAAGGGACCACTCTGTCTTGGAGAAGCCTCTCCAAGAACCAAGTCAAGACATTGTGGACTATGTACAAGGCCTAAGGTCCAGAAGGGCTGAGTACATGGAAAAGGCATCCAAGAATCTTGAGGCCAGCCAAGAGCTTCAGAAGCACTGGTATGACCAAAAAGCTGCACTGGTAGAATTTCAACCAGGGCAAAAGGTGTGGGTTTTGGAGCCAGTGGCACCAAGGGCTCTCCAGGACAGATGGAGTGGCCTTTACCCCATCTTAGAGAAGAAAAGTGAGGTCACCTACTTGGTTGGCCTGGGCACAAGCAGGACATCCAAAAGGGTGATCCATGTGAACCGCCTTAAGCTTTTCCATGACAGGGCTGACATCACCATGCTGATGGTGACTAATGAGGATCAGGAGACAGAGAGTGAACCTCTCCCTGACCTCCTCTCATACAGCCCCAAAGATGGGTCAGTGGATGGAATTGTCTTTTCAGACACCCTCACTGCACAACAGCAGACTGACTGCAAGCAAGTCTTGCAGCAGTATGCTAAGATCTTTTCCTTGACCCCTGGTCAGACAAACTGGTGTACCCATGATGTGGACACTTGTGACAGTGCACCTGTCAAGAACAACATCTTTTGACAGTCTGATCAAGTCAAGGAAAGCATCAGAGCTGAAGTTAGCAAGATGCTGGAGCTAGGGGTTATTGAACCCTGTGAGAGGCCCTGGGCCAGCCCAGTGGTTCTAGTCCCCAAACCTCATCCCCAGCGTGGAAAGAGAGAAATGAGATTCTGTGTGGACTATAGAGGGCTCAACTCTGTCACCAAGACAGATGCTCACCCTATCCCAAGAGCAGATGAGTTGATTGATAAATTGGGTGCAGCCACATTTCTAAGTACCTTTGACTTAACTGCAGTATACTGGCAGATTGACATGGCACCAGAAGCAAAAGAAAAGACAGCATTCTCCACACCTGATGGGTATTATCAGTTCACTGTTATGCCTTTTGGTTTAAAGAATGCCCCTGCCACCTTCCAAAGGTTGGTGAATCAAGTCCTTGCTGGATTGGATTCCTTTAGTGCAGCATATCTAGATGATAATGCTGTCTTTAGCTCCACCTGGGAAGATCACCTGATCCACCTGGGGAAGGTTTTAAAAGCCCTGCAAACTGCAGGCCTCACTATCAAGGCATCCAAATGCCAGATAGGGCAGGGAACTGTGGTATACTTGGGCCACCTTGTTGGTGGAGGCCAAGTGCAACCCTTACAGCCCAAGATCGGGGCCATCCTGGACTGGGCAGCTCCAACAACCCAGACCCAAGTCAGGGCATTCCTTGGCTTGACTGGGTACTACAGGAGGTTTGTGAAGGGATATGGGTCCATTGTGACTCCCCTCACAGAACTTACCTCCAAAAAGTTGCCCAAAAAGGTAAACTGGAGAGTTAGCTGTCAAAAGGCTTTTGACACCCTGAAAGAGGCAATGTGCTCCGCACCAATTCTCAAAGATCCAGACTATACCAAGCAGTTCATAGTGCAGACTGATGCCTCTGAGCTAGGGATAGGAGCGGTCCTATCCCAGACCAATGATGAAGGGCAAGACCAGCCTGTTGCTTTTATAAGCAGAAGACTTCACCCCGGGGAGCAGCGTTGGAGTGCCATTGAGAGGAAGGCCTTTGCTGTGGTTTGGTCCCTGAAGAAGCTGAGATAATACTTGTTTGGTACTCACTTCCTAGTTCAAACTGACCACAGATCTCTCAAATGGCTAATGCAGATGAAAGGTGAAAATCCTAAACTTTTGAGGTGGTCCATCTCCCTACAGTGAATGGACTTTATAGTGGAACACAGACCTGGGACTGCCCATGCCAATGCAGATGGACTTTCCAGGTTCTTCCACTTAGACAATGAAGTTCTCTCCAGGGAAGGGTTAGTCTCATTCTCTTTCGTTTGGGGGGTTGTGTGAGAAAATGCCCTCTTTCTGCATGGTTGCCCCCACTTTGTGTTGAACTGCTGATGTGCTTTGACTAAGTGTGCCCTGGGCTCCTGCCAATCAGGTACCCAGGGCCTATGTTCTTTCACTAAAACTGCATTGGAGACCAAATCCAATTGGCACTCTCTGGCCACAGGTCAGTCCCTGGTAAATGGTACAACAGGTACCCAGGGCTCTGTGACCAGGGAAGGCCTCTAAGGGCTGCAGCATGTATTGTGCCACCCTTAGAGGCTCTGTACCTTTACACTCACACACTGCCTTTGCAGGCTGCGTGTTTTGGTGCAGAACAAAGTGAAGAGTCGACATGGCACACATCCCTGTGTGCCATGCCTACAAACCACTGCCATGGCATCGATCAATCACCCCTCTAGATGGGTGCACTATACCAGTGGTGAGGGTACAGGTGCATGAACCCTATACCCCTACTGTGTCTAAGTCAATTCTTAGACATTGTAAGTGCTGTGCTGCCATTGAGAGTATATGGTGCTGGGAGTTTGTCATTACGAACTCCACAGTACCATAATGGCTGCACTGAAAACTGAGAAGTTTGGTATCAAACTTTTCAGCACATTAAACCCACACTGAAACCAGTGTGGGATTTAATGAAAAATGCACACAAAGGGCATCTTAGAGATGCCCCCTGAAAAACGACCTACCACTAGTGTCCAGGCTGAGTGGCTGCTTTCAGCTGCCACAACCATACATGTTTCTGGACCCCTGGGTTGAGAGCCTGCTGCTCTCTGGAGTCTGAAACAATGCACATCCTGGGACGTGGTGCCAAGCCTCCTCCCTCAGGATGGGCAGGGTCCACGAAGGGGAAGCTTCAAAGGCTTGCCACCTTTGTGAGCTTCCCCAGGCCTTTTGCTTTTTTCCAGCAACTGGTCACTTTCTGACCCCCACTTTGGGTGGGAAAACCGGCAGGAAAACCAAGTGAGGAAGGGAGGTGTGCCCACCTCTGCCAACCCCACCCCTCAGGTGGGAGAGGCGAGGTGAAGTACAACTCTCAGTCCCGCCATCTTGCAGATGTGGGACCAAGCCAACCAGGGTGAGGCTTATGCCCCCCTCCCACTGGAGGGTGGCATAATAGGGGGTGTACCCACCCCAGGGAAGGGACCCATTGGTCCCAACCTTTTACCTACCTGTAACGCCCCTAAATCTAGTATTAATGGGCACCCCTGAACCTTGCTTCCTCAGACAAGAAACTACAAGAAGAAAAGAAGAAGAAGGACCGAACAGCCATGCCGGAGCTAAGAAGAGGAGGACCCCCACTGACTTGGCCCCAGCCCTACCGGCCTGTCCCCACCTCGAACCTGTAGAAGTGAAACTCTGGTGTGTCCTGCAGCCAGCAGACTCAAGAACCCCGAGGACCTGCCCTGCCTTTAAAAGAAAAGAGTCTGTCTCCCGTGAACACCGGATTTGTTCACCAACAGACTCCAGCTCTGGCAAGATCCGCGAGTCTGCACCACTCTGCACCCAACACCCATGGCCCAAGTTTGAGTGGCCCAACACCACAAGGAGGTCTCCCCAGTGATCCTGACCCGAGATCCGGTGATCCCTGACCTGCCTCAAGCCTCCAGCCAACGCCTGCAGGCTCAAATCAGAAGGTCCCCCCAACCGTGACCAGGGGCTGGTAAGAAGATCCGACCCTAAAAGGCACCCCTGCACCTGGCGCCCCACAGCCTTGGGTAGCCCTGCCGACAGTGCCTAGCCAACCCCCAGCATCCCAACTTACCTCTCCAAGTGGTGGTCGCACCCAGAAGTCCTTCGTCCCCGAGCCTGCAGTGTGTTTGCAAACCGGAAACTCCCTATTGAAAGCTACAGAGCGCCCATCGCCAAAACAGCACTCTGCACCCGGCCGCCCCAGTGCCGCTGAGGGTGCACCTTTTATGCTGCCTTGAACCCCCATTTGCCCTGAGCTTAATCCAGAAGCTTTGCTCCCACAACCTTGTGGCCTGCTCGTAAGCAGCCACCAACTGGAGGCCTCCTATCCCCCTTTGGATAACATTGGGCCTCAGCACTCTGCTCCTGGCCGCCTTAGTGCCGCTGAGGGTGTAACAAGAGTGCATCCTTGACCCTGGGGACCCCTGAGTCTACCCCCAGAATACCAACTCCCACAACCGAATACTTACCTTTGAACCGATAACCCTATTTTCCTCCATAGGATAACATTGACTGTTTTTCTGTGAAAGTTTCTAAGGGTGGATTTGGAAAATCTATAAACGTCTCTAAAACTGTAACAAAATAACCAAAACTCTTTCACTTACCTGTTTACAGGAAATGTCCCTGTGCAGTATCCAGGTACACTGCACTGTGTAAGAAAAGTAATCTGTAAAGTAATCTACTTGACATTCTACTAAAAAGCCAATACAAAGTATATGTACAATATTTAAAAACATTGCATTACTAGTGGTTCTACTGAAATCAAACCAAAGTATATATACAACTGCAATACAAACTGTATTATTACTGCAAAGTACTTATCACTTACCTGTGCCATTTTTATACAAAACCAATTGGTCTGAAGTTCAGTCTTTGAGTGTGTGATATCATTTGCTGATTGTGTGTGTACAACAAATGCTTAACACTACCCTCTGATAAAGCCTCACTGCTCACCCACACTACTACAAATAGAGAGTAAGGTGCTAACTACTTTTACCTCTGCCTACCTTTGGGGTTCCACTGGACTCTGTGCACACTATACCTCACTTTGGTATAGTATATACAGAGCCAGCTTCCTATAGTAGCTGCTACCGTGCCTGCCACCTGCTGCAGCATAGTGGGGAGGTGGCACTGTACAAAAAAATCTAGTGCTGCCACCCCCTCCTCTACAAAGATCACCCGGGGCTGCACACCTGGGCGGCAGCACCACCTGCCTGGAAGTCGCCCCTCTGCCATGGCGCTGCGTGGGGAAATAATAACTAAGAAGGAAAAGGAAGGGAAAGTAAAAAAGAAAGAAATATAGAAAGAAGGGGAAATAAATTAAGTCAAAAAAGTCACAAAAACACGAAAAACTGTACACAAAAACAAAAAATACACAAACACAAAGACACACACTATTGTAAGAAATACAAATTTGGATTAAAAAAGTAATAAAGGAGGAGGATCACAAAGATTAAGAAGAGATTACAATTTAGGCCCAGGACCATAACAGAGAGCAGAAAAACAAGATGGCTGCACCCATGCGGACCTCGTGGGGCTGTTTGCTCGTGATTTAGAACACAAGCACATTTCAGGACCGCATACTGCTGTTCTTGCGTGATTTTGGAGCACATGCATGCATTCCACATCCCAACGCTATGCTAACGGGCGTGATGGCAAACTCCGCCAGAAAGCGGAACTCCGCTTAGCATGGCAAAGTTTTTTTGCTACTCCGTGGAATTCCGCGTAGTAGGCTCCACGAACTCCGCCCAACCCTACCATTAATAAGTGGGCCCTTTAGGGAAAGCCTGCAATATTATTTGGGAATATTGTGTGAGGTGCCATCGCTTAATCAATCAATTAAGAAGAACTTGAAGAACTATTTGATGACTTAGTAGTGAAGTTGTCCTTTGGAAGGAGAGATAATATTACATTTTTGTGCATGTTGGCAGACACCTTACTGGGCAACTAGTTACAGAGGGCAGGACAAGTGCAGTTACTACAATAACTACTGTACCGTATAACTAATTGGTGGCTGAGTGATGCAAAACCTCATCAAGTGAAACAGAATTAAAGTACCCACTCTTCTGTTCCCAGACAGTGCCACTCTGGTGGTGGGGTTTAATTAATTACTGGACTGCAGAAAGGGGTTAGTAACCTACTGAAGAATACATACATGGCAAGGGACTTCAGGTAGGGAAACTCTAGGGGGAAAAGTTGTTGTATAAGGTGTAAAGATTTCAGAGGGCAGCTTTGTGTCGCAAACTAGTGTCAACACTTACACTCAACAATGCTATACTATGCCAACTAGCAAAGGAAAGACAGATAATGATGACAAAGAAAAAAGTAAAGCCCATTTATTTTTAATAGGACCCACCATCTCTATACACAACTGGCCCATCCCCCTCCACAACCAAAAAAGTATAAATAGTATAAACACTTGTTTATACTGTCTATAGTGGCACAGTACAGTAGCAGAGCATTGCTTCTCTCCTAGGGCCATTGGTATTTAATTTTGATGTGATGACTGATGATATTGGCTAGTCAAACTACCTGGTCTAAGTTTTTCCCACCCATGCATCACATCATAGCTAGGTAATCAATCATAGCACCGACTGCAAGGCATAATTAGGCCAGAACACCAACATAATACATTTCAAACATGGTTTTTGTTTAAAGTATTTCATGGTGAAACTGAACAGACACTTTGTGTGTTAAAAACGAATTATCACCCATTATTATTTCTTTCCTTTTTTGTTTTATATAGCGCAAACCCAACCCGAAGTTGCTTTACATCAGCGCCAGTTGCGTTACAGAAAGACACATTCATTTTTTTAGGCACGGGGAGATTTAGTGATTTGCCCAGAATCACAGGATGTTGAGCGTCGTTGCCGAGACTCGAACCCGGTTCCTCAACTTCGAGGTCAACCGCACTAGCCAGTAGGCCACATCCTCTCCCCTAAGCAAGGCGTACATAGATATGTATATATCTCATTTGCTGCACAATTAATACTTGACTATGCAACTGTAACGGAGCCATGCTGGCAGGATTGCTTACTCTCCAGCATGTTTTTGGAGCAGCGCAGCTGCAGCATGTTATGTTATTAACTTACAATTGCAATGACCCTGCTCCTTTCAAATTCCCTCTTCAATTCTACTACTGTCTGTAAGTCCATACTTAGGTTAGAAGCTTAGGCTAATAAAGTCTGGCACATGGGACACACTTGGTGGATAACGGATATCCCATCCACTGTATTACAGTCGACAGTGCATAGAAGAGTATAAATCATATCCTCTAGTGCAGCGAACAGGATATGTATTTTATTTGTCACAGAGTATCCCATTCACCAAACTCTAATTCAGGCCCCCTTAGTCCCACATTACAACCAGACCTCCAACACAACTATTCTCAAGAAATACCTTCACTTGGAAGTGGGAAGAATTAGTCCACAGGGATGTGTGTTATAGTAATTGGGCTAGGTAGAGGTTTAGCTATGGAATGGTTGGGTGTCACTGATCATATACTACTCTTTGCTTCTTAGTCACAACATTGATTACTGGGATGAAAATTATTGCAACTGTCAATCCGTGAAGGAAGACATATGACTTTACTTGAACAGAGAAATGTGTCACAGATGTCACATGCTGCGATAGAATTAACTTTTTTAGGTAGCCTGGGACAGAAAGACAGAATGATGACGTGAAGCACTAATAGGTGACTAAGTGGGCACTGGGAAACACACCTTGTCTTTGGTTTGTACACTGCAGACTTAGTTCCGTTATGCCGCTGTGACACAGTAGACACACATGATGTCACCGCCTGCACTCATTGCAGCACCAGATTACAACATGCTGCAGTTTTAGGTGGTGAGATCGGAGGTAATGGGGGGATATCTGCCTCGCTTAACCAATACAGTATTGTCGATAAGAAATCAAGGTGACTTACCACTTTTCCCTGCCACCACTGGGACATGTCCCTCTCTCTGGGCTGCCTACACCTCCACCTCCATCCCTGTGACAGCACTGCCGGGGGTCTGTGTGCCTGTTGAAAAACATAATGCACCCATTTTAGATACCAGATAGCCACCTAAGTATTTATTTTGCACAAGGTACAACAGAAGTACCTCACTACAGTTAGGTTAGCTATCTATCAGTATCTTCTATCGAAAGTGATCACTTTGGGAGGTTTGTGTTATTGCTTGATAACATTTCAAAAAGCAGGTAGTCAATGGGTCAACCAAAACATCTTTCTCCTAATAGAGGGATAGGAATAGGATTGGGATTCAGGATTAAGGGAAGGGCATAAGATAAGGCAATGAATAGATAAGGGGTAGAAGGGAATGCAAAGGACATATGCTTTTGGTTGTGGTATCCCATTCCTGCTGTGCTGCACTGTGATGGAAACTGCTAGTATATGACAACCGTGGGGGTCCAAGACCCTGGTGACCACTCTGTCTTTGCCCCTGTACATTTTGACTGATCAAGAAAACCACCAACATGTTTGGTGACTAGAGTACTGCTTGGGCCTGGCTGTGCAATCCTCTTTATGTTACCAAAAGTATTTTCCCTTCTTTGTACTACACACGCAGACATGTAAAAGAGGGGCAAGGGGAAGCTTCCAAAAAAGGGAGCAGAAGAAAGGTACAGACAGGAGTAAGTCAGCTGTGGAAACAGGAAATAAAGAAAAAACACACGGAAATGCATGGATAACAAACAACACCCAACATGAAAAAAACCTAGTAAGTATACATAAAGGCATAATTTTAGTAGTGGGGAATAAAAATGAATTACTGGGAGCACCAGAGCCATCTGCTGCGGCGCTGGTGCCACCTGTCACACACGCCATAGCGTAGGTGGCATCCAGACCACATGTCCTATTGCCTCTAGGTACTTAAGAAGGAAGATAAAAAACAATGATAGGTTGTACTCTATACAAAAAACATTTTGACAGGCACAGCATGGTACTTTTTAAATCAGATAGCCTATTCGCTGTTTCATAATACTAAACCTCAAACATTTCGAAATATTCCTACATTCCATAGAATGATTTTTGCTTCTCTGCCCCTGTTTGATGAGTCAAGTTGGTACCCCTTCGCATACTGGGAAATAATGACTATAAGCAACATACGCCCATGGAGAAGAACACAAGTTACGCAACACCCCTGATATACTACAATTGCAAGAGTGAGTGATATGATGAGTTTACAGTCATGCCTTAAATCTCCCTAAGCGAGTACCTGCCTAGCTCAAACTGGAATAGATTCTTGGAAGTATCATTCACTTGACTTCCACTCCCCTCCTAAGTTCCGAAATTAGGGGTATATTTATGAAACTATGACTCATATGGCTGCACCATAGGGAAAGGGCAGGAATGCGCCGAATTTAAGGGAATACAGTACATTTCTGCTTTTCCCCCTGTGCTGGTGTACTTTAGGCAGCCTAGCACCAATGCAGGCACCCTTGCATCATGGTTTAAAGGTACCTGTATTGTAGGCAGGATAGTTTTTATGCAGGAAGTTACACCTTCATGTACAAACACAATTCCGGGAGGCATATTCCTTTAGTTATGTGTGCTACAGAATGCAGCACACATAGAAAGAGGAAGCAACGAGGAGAAATAAAGGAATTTCTCCTTGTTATGCCTCCCATGGGAAGACATAAGATTTTGGTGCATTTCCAGGTTTACACATTCTGGCAAATCTGGGAATGCGTCAAAATTCATGGGAGTTGCATGGAAACACCCACCACAATGCCCATGGAATGCCTACCCAGGGCAGAGTAGTGAAACACAGTGATTTACACTGCTTTGTGCTACTCCAGCTTTATGAAGCCACTCAGAGCCACACTAAGGGCCCAATTCTGATGCGGGTTGGAAAAGCTTCCCGACCGAGGGCCTGATTCTGATGCGGTTAGGAAGGCCTCCTAACGGTATTTGCTCCTTCCAAATCGGATCGGGAACGTGTCTTCCCGACCGAGGGCCCAATTCTGATGCGGTTAGGAACAAATGTTCCCATTGAAGTCAATGGGAGTTCAACCAAATCGTATCTGGAAGCATCCGGATGCATCCTACTCCGCCGGTCGGGCTTTCCCGATCCGAGTGGGTCGGACACCATTTCCCAACCGATTCGGTCGGGAAGCTTTTCCAACCCGCATCAGAATCGGCCCCTTAGTGTTTTTGCGTGGCTTCATAAATCTGTCTTAGAGGTTTGCATCATGCATGTACCACATTGCATGGTGCAAACACAACACAACCGCCTTATAAATATGCCCCTTAGTTACTACATCCTCCCCATCAGACTAGCACCATGCACCACTACTCTATCAAGGGTGTGGGATGCCCTTAGGTCTAAGGATTGTTTTGTTTTTGTGCAGGGCAGTGTCCCTTCCTACACAAACAATACAAGGTGCAGTGCCATGTAACGTTATTAACAACAAACTGGTCCCTAAAGGGGAAGTGTAGCCTTGGACTCCCACAGCAATAGTAGAGTAAATAACTCTTTTGTAGGTTTAATTCAATTCTGCATCAAATGCACTAATTTAGTTACTTATTTCCATGAATGACACAGCATTCAAACTTTCCAAAAACTGTGTATATACAAGGTGCTCCTATAAAGTGACGGCGCAGTGAAAGTGAATAAAGGGATTAGAAGTGCGCTTGGTTAATGTTGTTACAAATGGCACTCATAATATGAGTGTCAAAAGACACAATTGAAATTTAAAACCAGTCCACATACGTTTTTGTTGAGGTTGTGAACCCTTGACACAATTATTCAGAATAGGGTCATACTCAGGACACAATAAGAATGGGAGACACCTACAAATAAAGAACCATGTATCAGAATCCGGAATTAAATACATAGTCGAAAAGTCGACAAAACACTTATGTGGACTTGTTTTAAATTTCGATTGTGTCTTTTGGCACTCATATTATGAGTGCCATTTGTAACAACATACTGTCACCATCAGTCACATATATATATTTTGTACAGAACACAAGCACACTTCTAATCACTTTCTTAACTTTCACTGCACCGTCACCATAGAAATTTTACAGTTATAGTTATCTGAGCTATCTATAACTTACACCCCCTGAGCTAACTATAACTTATGACCCTGCAATGCACTGTTTATGACCTCACATATTACATCACTCATGACATGGTCAGTGATGTCATCAGTGATGTCACTGACCATGTCATGAGTGATGTAATATGTGAGGTCATAAGCAGTGCATTGCGGGGTCATAAGTTATAGTTAGCTCAGGTAACTATAACTGCTGAATTTTACTGGTTTTGTATGAGTGAAATCTGAGCATAACTATAACATCCCTGTAACCTTTGTTTTTTTCAGTGAATTTCTAAGTTTTCTTAATTCTTTTTCCTACCTATAACATCCCTGTAACATCTGTTTTTTTTTAGTGAATTTCTAAGGTTTTTTAAATTCTATTTCCTAACTATAAAGTCCCTGCAGCCTTTGGTTTTTTAAGTGAATTTCTAAGGGTTTTTAAATCCAATTTCCTAACTATAAAATAGTGGGTGCATGAGTGTCTGAGTGGGTGCATGAGTGTCTGAGTGAGTGTCTGAGTGGGTTTGTGAGTGGGTGTGAGAGTTTCTGAGTGGGTTTGTGAGTCTCTCCATGTGTGTGAGTGAGTACATGAGTATCTAAATGGATCTGTGAGTGTGTGCGTGAGTGTCGCACTGGGTGTGTGAGTGGGTGCTTGAGTCTCTAAGTAGGTCAATGAGTGGGTGTGTGAGTGTCTGAGTGGATCTGTGAGTAGATGTGTGGGGTATCTGAGTGGGTTTTCAAGTACCTCAATGAGAGAGTCAGTCACTCTGTGAGTGACTGCATGAGTGTCTCAGTGGGTCTGTGAGTGGGTGCTTGAGTCTATGAGTTGGTCTGTGATTAGGTAAGAGAGAGTGTGAGTGATTCTGTATGTGGGTGCATGGGTGTCTGACTGGGCCTGTGAGTTGGTGTGAGAGTGTCTAAGTTGTTCTGTGAGTGGGTGCCTTGAGTGCCTGGGTTGGTTCTACTCATTCTCTGCTTGTTTTCTGCCTTTTTTTCTGCTCATTTCAGACCTTTATTTTGCCTCTTTCTGCTCGTTGCTGACCTTAACTTTGCCTCTTTCTGCTTGTTTCTGACCTTCATTTTGCCTCTTTCTGCTCGTTGCTTGACTTTATTTTGCCTCTTCTGCTTGTTTCTGACCTTTATTTGTCTCTTTCTACTCATTGTTGACGTCTATTTGGCCTTTTTCTGCTTGCTTCTGAGCTCTCTTTTACCTCTTTCTGCTCGTTTCTGAACTCTATTTTTCCTCTCTTTGCTCAATGCTGGCCTTTATTTTGCCTCTTTCTGCCCATTTCTGATCTCCATTTTCCCTCTTTCTGCTCATTAGTGATCTTTATTTTGCCTCTTTATGCTTGTTTCTGAACTCTATTTTGCCTCTTTCTCCTCGTTTCTGATCTCTATTTTGCCTTTTTCTGCTTGTTGCTGGCCTTAATTTTGCCTCTTTTTGCTCCTTTCTCATCTCTATTTTGCCTTTTTCTGCTGGTTTCTGACCTTTATCATGCCTTTTTCTGCTCATTGCGACCTTTATTTTGCCTCTTGCTGCTCGTTGCTGACCTTTCTTTTGACTCTTTCTTCTCATTGCTGATCTTTATTCTGCCTCTTTCTGCTAATTTCTCACCTTTATCTTGTCTCTTTTTGCTCGTTGCTGACCTTTATTCTGCCTCTTTCTGCTTATTTCTAACCTTTATTTTGCCTCTTTCTCCTCTTCCCCGGGGACCGCGGGGGAGAGCCTCAAGGTCCCCCGTGGTCCCAGCCGATTTCCGACTTCTGAGGGAGCTGACTTTGCTACTGCAAGCAGGGAACTGATTGAAATAGCAGCTCCTTACTTGCGGAAGAAATGTTTTCATCTGTTTCCCTGCACGCATATTTGTGTGCAGGGAAACAGATGAAAACTTCACTTTTTGCAAGCGGGAGCTATTTGACAGCTCCGGCTTCCAGACTGCGAAGTTATGTTCGCTTTTGGTTTGTGGGAGCTGTCAGCTCCAACAAAGCAAACAGCTACCTCCCGAGGGTGGGCACCTCTGGTGGTAACAGGAGCCAGACGTGGGGGGTGGTGGTGCCCTGGGCCAAAAATGGCTCCACAAGAGGGGTCTGTGCGGCCCCCCTCCATTGTAAAAATTTGCCCCGGGGAGGTGGTGGTCCTCGGTCCCAGGGGTCTGCGATGGACCCCTTACATTAATTTATTTCAGCCCCATGGAGGTGGTGGTCCCTGGGGCTATGGGGGGACGTGCGGGCCCCCTGTATTCATTTTATAGGTTTTGCCCCGGAGAGGTGGCATCCCCAGGGTTGGGGGGATGTGCCGGCCCCCACATTCATTTTATATGTTTTGCCCTGGAGAGGTGTCAGGCCTGGGGCTGTGTGGGTCCCCGCATTCATTTTATATGTTTTGCCCTGGGGGGGGTGGCCGTCCCCGGGAGATGGGAGGGCCCAGCCGGCCAGCCTGCATATATATTTTTAATAGTGCCCTGGTGAAGTGGTGGTCCCCAAAGCTGCAAGGAGGGCCACACAGGCCCCCTGGATTAATTTATCTTGATTTGCTCCTGGAGGTGGTGGTCCCTGCAGGTGGGCCCACCGGGACCGCCGGCATACATATTTTAAAGTGCCCTGGGGAGGTGGCAGCCCCCAGGGCTTTCATAAGCCCTAGCAGTGGGGCCCCTGAGCCCTCCTCCTTTATATATTTGCTCATGCCCCCGGGACCTGGCCGACCCAAGGACTAAAGATTACAGAAGCGGGAGCCTGCTCTTCTTTTTTCTTCAGCTGGAGCCACGGTTCCAGTGTAACTCCTGCCAAAAAAATAACAAAATTAAAATACTTTTTGCCCCAAACGGGGTCACTGTGGGACCCCTCTAAGAGGCCTAGGGGGTCAGGGTATTCCTTCTCGTTTTTTATGTTGTTTTTAGAACTCGACTGAAGCTGAGTCCTAAGATTGCTGCCAACACTTCTTGCTGAAGTGTTGGCAGCTAATCAGATTTGAGCACGGGGACTGTTGGATCCTCGGTGGATCCACGTCCCTAGATATACTAATTTTTTTTTCTCCAAAACGACTGAACAGATTTACACCAAATAACCAAAAGTACTCTTTCTGGATCAAGAGCTAGCGTTCTTCCAAGTTTGGTGTAATTCCATCCAGCAGTTTGGGCTGTAGTCATGGTCAAAATTCCCTACGGAAATTAACATGGAAAAACACTTTTTTGATCCCCATTTTTCTCGGTCCGTCTTGACGGATCACCCCAAACCTTTCAGTGCACAACAAGATTCACTATGACACTTTTTTGGGGAAATGTTTTGAAGATTTGTTAAACGGTGTGAAAGATATAGCTAAGTCAAAAAAGAAAAGATTCTTTTTCTATTCAAACATACTATAACTATACTATAACTACCTACTGGCGACTGCCTGTGACAGCCTGGGAATAATGGGAACGTGCTGACACTGTTGGAAAATGACTGCATGGAGAGACCCAGTTTATTAAAAGTTATGTTTTCAGGTGTGTTAATCCTGGCAAGAAGCGGCTAGACGAAGGAGACCACAGATCCCAAATTTATTTCAAACCGTGACTTTGGGGCACCAATGATGAAATGAAAAAATTTGGCAATATGGGAATGACATTGCCATGTTCACAACAGACCGTACTCACTGGAGAACTGACATGAATAATTAAAACAATAAAGCGCTGGCATAAAAGGAGAATACAAAATGCATTCCGTCCATCATTTGTTTGCTGTAACACTTTGGGTCCCTTGCTCACTGTGCCACTGGATTCAAGCTAGCCTGGCTGAAGAAGGGTGACATACCCTGAAACCAGTCCCAGGATGCTTTTTTCCGGTCCAGGGAAGACCTGGCCTGGCAGTTCGGTCTGGACTGTTCCCATGGGGCACAGGGTCAAGACTGATTTGCATATGGCTGGGTCCAAACTGGGGTGGCATAGTGGGCAAAAGAATGATGGATTTAACCCAGATCTTTTGACTGGGGGAGAATGTTTGCATTGTCAGCATTCCGTCCATCATTTGTTTGCTGTAACACTTTTCGCCCTAAGTGGGATGGGTATGCCCAGACGTGGGTCCCTTGCTCACTGTGCCACTGGATTCAAGCTAGTCTGGCTGAAAAAGGGTGACATACCCTGAAACCGGTCCCAGGATGCTTGTTTCCGGTCCAGGGAGGACCTGGCCTGGCAGTTCGGTCTGGACTGTTCCCATGGGGCACAGGGTCAAGACTGATTTGCATATGGCTGGGTCCAAACTGGGGTGGCATAGTGGGGAACAGAACAATGGATTTAATCCAGATCTTTTGACTGGGGGAGAATGTTTGCATTGTCAGCATTCCGTCCATCATTTGTTTGCTGTAACACTTTTCGCCCTAAGTGGGATGGGTATGCCCAGACGTGGGTCCCTTGCTCACTGTGCCACTGGATTCAAGCTAGCCTGGCTGAAGAAGGGTGACATACCCTGAAACCAGTCCAGGATGCTTGTTTCCGGTCCAGGGAGGACCTGGCCTGGCAGTTCGGTCTGGACTGTTCCCATGGGGCACAGGGTCAAGACTGATTTGCATATGGCTGGGTCCAAACTGGGGTGGCATAGTGAGCAAAAGAACGATGGATTTAACCCAGATATTTTGACTGGGGAAGAATGTTTGCATTGTCAGCATTCCGTCCATCATTTGTTTGCTGTAACACCTTTCGCCCTAAGTGGGATGGGTATGCCCAGACGTGGGTCCCTTGCTCACTGTGCCACTGGATTCAAGCTAGCCTGGCTGAAGAAGGGTGACATACCCTGAAACCGGTCCCAGGATGCTTGTTTCCGGTCCAGGGAGGACCTGGCCTGGCAGTTCGGTCTGGACTGTTCCAATGGGGCACAGGGTCAAGACTGATTTGCATATGGCTGGGTCCAAACTGGGGTGGCATAGTGGGCAAAAGAATGATGGATTTAACCCAGATCTTTTGACTGGGGGAGAATGTTTGCATTGTCAGCATTCCGTCCATCATTTGTTTGCTGTAACACTTTTCGCCCTAAGTGGGATGGGTATGCCCAGACGTGGGTCCCTTGCTCACTGTGCCACTGGATTCAAGCTAGCCTAGCTGAAGAAGGGTGACATACCCTGAAACCGGTCCCAGGATGCTTGTTTCCGGTCCAGGGAGGACCTGGCCTGGCAGTTTGGTCTGGACTGTTCCCATGGGGCACAGGGTCAAGACTGATTTGCATATGGCTGGGTCCAAACTGGGGTGGCATAGTGGGGAAAAGAACGATGGATTTAACCCAGATCTTTTGACTGGGGGAGAGTGTTTGCATTGTCAGCATTCCGTCCATCATTTGTTTGCTGTAACACTTTTCGCCCTAAGTGGGATGGGTATGCCCAGACGTGGGTCCCTTGCTCACTGTGCCACTGGATTCAAGCTAGCTTGGCTGAAGAAGGGAGTCATACCCTGAAACCAGTCCCAGGATGCTTGTTTCCGGTCCAGGGAGGACCTGGCCTGGCAGTTCGGTCTGGACTGTTCCCATGGGGCACAGGGTCAAGACTGATTTGCATATGGCTGGGTCCAAACTGGGGTGGCATAGTGAGCAAAAGAACGATGGATTTAACCCAGATATTTTGACTGGGGGAGAATGTTTGCATTGTCAGCATTCCGTCCATCATTTGTTTGCTGTAACACTTTTTGCCCTAAGTGGGATGGGTATGCCCAGACGTCGGTCCCTTGCTCACTGTGCCACTGGATTCAAGCTAGCCTGGCTGAAGAAGGGTGACATACCCTGAAACTGGTCCCAGGATGCTTGTTTCCAGTCCAGGGAGGACCTGGCCTGGCAGTTCGGTCTGGACTGTTCCCATGGGGCACAGGGTCAAGACTGATTTGCATATGGCTGGGTCCAAATTGGGGTGGCATAGTGGGCAAAAGAACGATGGATTTAACCCAGATCTTTTGACTGGGGAAGAATGTTTGCATTGTCAGCATTCCGTCCATCATTTGTTTGCTGTAACACCTTTCGCCCTAAGTGGGATGGGTATGCCCAGACGTGGGTCCCTTGCTCACTGTGCCACTGGATTCAAGCTAGCCTGGCTGAAGAAGGTGACATACCCTGGAACCGGTCCCAGGATGCTTGTTTCCGGTCCAGGGAGGACCTGGCCTGGCAGTTCGGTCTGGACTGTTCCCATGGGGCACAGGGTCAAGACTGATTTGCATATGGCTCGGTCCAAACTGGGGTGGCATAGTGAGCAAAAGAACAATGGATTTAACCCAGATATTTTGACTGGGGGAGAATGTTTGCGTTGTCAGCATTCCGTCCATCATTTGTTTGCAATAAAAGGAGAATAAACACCGCGAGGAAGAGACGGTGAATGCTGCGACAAGTAGTCTTTCCATAGAGGCCACAATGTTTCCTGCAATTGGATTGAGGAAGCATGCATATAAATGGTGTATTTGAGCCCCGGGCCATTTTTTCATTTGATAAAGGTACTTTTGCCGAAACACGTTATGCTGGTTGGAATAAAGGCAGCTCTGTAAATCGCTGTGTGCCCTGATCAATCTCTGTATGGGAGTGATGTTGTTGGGATATATATATATACATATATACATATATATATATATATTCACTGAAAAAACCATAGGTTTCGGGGCGTTATAGTTAGTTGGACATTTTACTCGTACAAAACCATAGAAATTCCCCCGTTATAGTTAGTTCAGCTAACTATAACTCGCGCAGCACCGTAATGCACTGCTGATGACGTCACATATTACATCACTCATGACATGGTCAGTGACATCACTCATGACATCACTGATGACATCTCAAATGACATCACTGATGGCATCACTGATGACATCATCCTTGTGATAGAGTGGCAGACCTCCTCTCACCCTAATATAACCTTTGATACACACACTCAAAAATACAAACTAACATTTTCAAAACAATGGACATACCAATACCAGTTACAACACGCCTATTCAGTAATTCCAAGATCTACACACACATCCACTCATTCACCAACAGTCCCTATACAGTCACTCATACATGTACTCACTCATCATATGTACTCATACACCTATACATCCTGATACACACCGACACTCATCCATAGAGTTACTCACACACATAGTCACACATGCAAACAAAGTATCAAACATCCATTTACTTGCATATACAGTTATACACACACTACCACACTTACTTCTACAGAAACGTACACATACTTACTCTCTTAAACAATCACTTATAGAAACACCTACTTATTTGTACAGGAACTCTTCCAATCTCTCACTCTCACATATACTCACTTATATACACCAATACTCACATATACTAGTTTAAAACATATGTAGTTACTCATAAAGACACTATTGAGATAGTCATTCACTCACTATCACACCCATACACATACTCATCCATCTATACAGTCCTGCACACATGCTGTCTTCAACACATACAAACAGTGAGTCACTCATTCATGCATCTATGCACTAAGTAATACCCCCCACCAAACCATACAGACACTCAGACACTCATACTGATACTCAAAAACCAACTAATAACCCATATAGACACTCATGTAGCTACTCACCACCCCATGCAGCCACTTATACACAAAGTGAGAGACTGATACAGATATTTTCATATTTAAACATTACTCACTAACCCATGTATTCACTAAGATACATTTAGTCAGTTATACAATCATTTTTACAAAAAAATCATCCATTTAGACACTTATATACCCATTTATTCTTCCATCGACCTTGAGATATACATATATAAAACATATTTAATTTTCAGAAAAACACACATTCACTGGATGATGTCATCAGTGATGTCATCAGTGATGTCATTTGAGATGTCATCAGTGATGTCATGAGTGATGTCACTGACCATGTCATGAGTGATGTAATATGTGATGTCATCAGCAGTGCATTGTGGTGCGCGTAAGTTATAGTTAGCTGAACTAACTATAACGGGGGAATTTCTATGGTTTTGTACGAGTGAAATGTCCAACTAACTATATCACCCCTGAAACCTATGGTTTTTTCAGTGAATTTCTAAGGTTTTTTAAATGCTAATTTCTAACTATAATGTGCCTGAAACCTATGGTTTTTCAGTGAATTTCTAAGGTTTTTTAAATGCTAATTTCTAACTATAACGTGCCTGAAACCTATGGTTTTTTCAGTGAATATATATATATTTATTATACTATGTATACATGTGAAAATGTCTCGGTCCCCTGTTTGCCTCGTTGGCACGGAAAAAATGGGTGGAACTGACGTCAGCACGCCGACGAGGTCCTCTTATGGCTCCGATGATGTCATACGGTGTCGCGAGCGGAGCCGTGCTCGTTCACGTGGGAGAGCTAGGAAAGAATTTCCGTGGAATGCTGGTGCAGGGGATATTCACCTAAGTGTTTAGGCTAGTCCTTCGGGAGCAACTGTTTATGTTGCCACTCCAGAAACCGAAACCAGTGATCCGAGGGCAGAGGCCCTGCATATGGCACACGAGGTGGGGTGCCCAGTCGTGTGCACCGACGGTGCAGCAAAGTGACAAGCACCACAACCCACAAAAAAGGTAACGAGGGCACTGAATAACACAGGATCTTCTCTTTGTATCTGGCAGGAACAACGAAGTTAAAATGCCCTAGTACCAAAATGTAGAATTAGTGCTACAATGGTCTTCAAGAGGACCTGCGATGTCGCTTCTGCCTCCCGTACCCTGGAGGCGGCACATGGGTCACGCGGTACGGTCATACTGCGGTGGGACGCACACTCATTGACCTCTCATGGCACTGCTCCACACTTCAGGGAGGACGCTTTCCATTAGCTATGTTTTCTGATGACATGTCGTGCCGGCCCCGACCAACAACAGAACTCCTTTAGATCCAAACAGACTCTTCCACTCTCTCACCGGAAGTGAAACCAGGCCACGCGGACACTTTCACAATACAACAGCCGGGAATGCACTTTTCGGTAAAAAACACATTCCTTCCTCCTAATTAATCAAATAAACTTCTCACTGAAGAACAGGGGCCAGCTTCGATCGGTAAACAGCCGTTACAACGACTTTTTACTTTGCGATACCATTACAACGCATGCATTACCATGCATGCGTTGTACATCACGAAGTCATTACTACGGATTTTTTTAGAACACATGGTCATTTACCACGCATGCCTTTACAATGAATTTTGTTGTAAAGGTATGTATGGTAAATGACCATGCGTTCTAAAAAACATGTAGATCGATCCATGTCGTTGTAAGGAAACAGAGGCTGTTCCGTTTCCTCACAACGACATGCACCGCCCTCAGAGATGACGTAAAGCAGGAACCACGAGGAGAGAGCAACCATGAGGAGTGAGAGGTAAGGGGGATTGGGCATGGGGTGGGGGTTTCTTTTCTAGGCTTTAGGGTAGTGCAGTGGTGTTTGGGTGGTGTAGGGGGTCGTGCTGGGGGTAGTGTTTTAGGGTTTAGGGTAGTGCAGTGGTGTTTGGGTAGCGTAGGGGGTCGTGCTGTGGGTAGTGTTTTAGGGTTTAGGGTAGTGCAGTGGTGTTTGGGTAGTGTAGGGGTCATGCTGGGGGTAGTGTTTTATGGTTTAGGGTAGTGCAGTGGTGTTTGTGTAGTGTAGGGGGTCGTGCTGGGGATAGATTTAGGGTTTAGGGTAGTGCAGTGGTGTTTGGGTAGTGTAGGGAGTCGTGCTGGGGGTAGTGTTTTAGGGTTTAGGGTAGTGCAGTGGTGTTTGTGTAGTGTAGGGGTTGTGCTGGGGGTAGTGTTTTAGGGTTTATGTTAGTGCAGTGGTGTTTGGGTAGTGTAGGGGTAGTGCTGGGGTAGTGTTTTAGGGTTTAGGGCAGTGCAGTGGTGTTTGTGTAGTGAAGGGGGTCATGCTGTGGGTAGTGTTTTAGGGTTTAGGGTAGTGCAGTCATGTTTGTGTAGTGTAGGGGGTCGTGTTTTAGGGTATAGGGTAGTGCAGTGGTGTTTGGGTAGTGTAGGGGGTCATGCTGGGGTTAGTGTTTTAGGGTTTAGGGTAGTGCAGTGGTGTTTGGGTAGTGTAGGGGTCGTGCTGGGGGTAGTGTTTTAGGGTTTAGGGTAGTGCAGTGTTGTTTGTGTAGTGTGGGAGGTCATGCTGGGAGTATATTTAGGGTTTAGTGTAGTGCAGTGGTGTTTGGGTAGTGTAGGGAGTCGTGCTGGGGGTAGTGTTTTAGGGTTTAGGGTAGTGCAGTGGTGTTTGGGTAGTGTAGGGAGTGTGCTGGTGGTAGTGTTTTAGGGTTTAGGGTAGTGCAGTTATGTTTGGGTAGTGTAGGGTGTCGTGCTGGAGGTAGTGTTTTAGGGTTTAGGGTAGTGCAGTGGTGTTTGGGTAGTGGAGGGGGTAGTGTTTTAGGGTTTAGGGTAGTGCGCCCAACCAGCCACAATATCCATGGACAAAGGGGATCCTGACTCTTTGGAACACTCCATCAAATGAATAATTTGGGTCAAGGGCCCTACCACGTCCAAGACCTATCAATTCCTCTCTTGGGATCCCTCATATACTTGGAGAAAAAGGTACATAGTTTCTCATCAATTTCAGGCGTGTGTGCCACCTTCCCCTTCAGTGAGGGCCTGGGGCATTCTCCCCTCATCCTATTCCTGACCTCCCTTTCAAGGGGTTGATGGATTTTCCCCACCACATACTCTGCCACTTTGGCGTCAGATGTCCACTCTGCTGACCTAGGATGGTAAATTTGGGTAGGCTCGAACATGTCCGAGTGGACCCCGTCCCCAACCGGGACGCCCCGAGTCCTTATCCTCATCGGAGGAGAAATCGTCCTCCAATACACCCTCTCCCTCTAAGGGAAACCCACCGTCGGGGTCTACAATAGTGGTGACAGTGTCACAATTTTCTCCGGGCCCCTCCTCCTCCCGGCAGGGTGCATGTTTTAGCGTTCGCGCACTCTTGAGGAAGGTCTCCGTAAGTTTATCAAATCCTTCCAAGTGCCCCGCGTTATGCTTAACGGCCCTTTTATTCCCCATCTGGGAGCTACTTGGACCCGCCACCACCAGATCTGGGTCACTGAACACCCCAGGGATGCTTTTCGCCAGCTTATCAACCTGATCCCTAAGAGGAGCCAGCGCCCTAGAAATAGCCAGAGAGAGGGCTTGGTCCACTGCTGGAGGGAGAAGTTGGGGGCCATTCCTCCTCCACTTCCTGGTAGGAGGAGTAAAAATGGTCTTCTGGAGAAGACATGATAGCAGAGGGTGTGAGCACAGAACAAATACCCTTAAAATCCTTAAGACAGCCCCCTCGCCGGTGCTCCAACAGCTGGGCTTTCCCCGAAGCTGTTATAAGAATAGACTGAGGCGCAATACCAATTACCACCACCAGGTGGCGCTGGTCACTAACGTGGCCGTGTGGGAAAATCACCGCGTAGCGGTGTCAAAATTAGGCGAGAGTTGGTCGGGAATCAAGCGGACACTAAAGGAGTGACCGGATTCCCAAAAGCGCGTAAAGACCAGCGGGAGCGCTCGACGGAGCTGCCTCGCTCGGACCAGACGCGCCTGACAGGATCTCACCGCGCGCAGAGCACACAGTGGGAGAAACTGCGAGGGGGAGAACGTGCTCGGGCAAGAGCCTGCTGCGCAGGGAATATGAAACAATACCAAGGCAATAATGCTAATAACGTGCACAAGAAACCGCTATACAAACAGCAACAACGTCAGATTAAGCCAAGAATGTAAGGAATGCACTTATCTGACGAGCAGTGAAGAAAGAGGAAGCGGAAGGGACGTCACGGTATTATATACGATGGACTGTGATATGATTGGACTATAGTTGCCTTGGAGACTACCCCCTTAATGGTTCATGGGTTGTGTAGTCTTTTGTTTAATGATTGTTGTGTTACGTTTTCTTTGAACTGCTATGCAAATAAAGTGAGGAAAGATATGCATAATCCTCGCCTCCATCCTGCCAAAGAATTCATTAAACTTTATTTGATCTGATTTAGAAACATAGATCATAAAAGTGTACATAAAAACAGTAAATCCTCTTTCCTAATACAATACAGTAAGAATTAATTAAAACCAGTAGGTAAAAACGGGTGTTACAAAGCCCGGTTCAGTGCAACTTCAGGTTAACAGAATCGTAAAGTTCAATGTTTCGCAAGATCAATCTCATGTACTTCGTGCAAAATACGCAATAAGGGGTCCAAGTAAGATGTAACGCTCCAATACCTGACCAGTTTGCACTATATAAAACTGCAGAAAAACTAAAAATAAAAAGTGTTTTGCACACTTCTGTCATTGGGCTATATGTGGGCTACATCTGGGTGATATTTGTGCTACATTTGGGCTCTTTTTTCTCTGGTGGCCATCTTGGGAGACTTATTTGTTATGAAGTTTCCTAATTTCGTCATTTACTGCAGTCTCCTCAGTAGGAAATGCTTTCAGTTTTTACTTTGATTCCATCAAGAAGGCATTCAGATGTGTCACACATTTGCCTTAAATTCAGAATGTTAGCACTCTAGTTGTTCATTAGATCACTGTAGTAAAGCTACTGCTCACCAGGGAGTTAACTGGAAGTCTACTGCTGGTATTGAAAGTGATTGTTTCAGTCTGCATGTCAGAATTTTCTAATGAAATAGAAGAGGATTTGAGATCTCACTTAAAACATGCCCTAAATTTTCTTTCTGCAGCACTAACCATAATTTCTATGGCAAAATGAACCCCCTCATTTTGTTCCTTTTTAAATTAAATGTTTTAAGTGTTACCAGTTTATTCCAATCAAGATGGCTTCAGGTGTGCCATACTTTTGTCATAAGTAAGACTGTTAGCGCTCTAGTTGTTCTTTAGAACACTCTGGGAAGCTGCAGTAGAACACAAAGGCATCAACTGACAGGCTGCTCCTGTTGAAATATAACAGGAAGATATTTGAGATCTCACTTAAAACATGTCCTAATTTTTCTTTCTACAGCACTAACCATAATTTCTATGACAAAATGAACCCCTCATTTTGTTCCTTTTTAAATTAAATGTTTTAAGTGTTACCGGTTTATTCCAATCAAGATGGCTTCAGGTGTGCCATCATTTTTTCATAAGTAAGACTGTTAGCGCTCTAGATGTTCTTTAGAACACTCTGGGAAGCTGCAGTAGAACACAAAGGAATCAACTGGCAGGCTGCTCCTGTTGAAATATAACAGGAAGATATTTGAGATCTCACTTAAAACATGTCCTAATTTTTCTTTCTACAGCACTAACCATAATTTCTATGACAAAATGAACCCCATCATTTTGTTCCTTTTTAAATTAAATGTTTTAAGTGTTACCAGTTTATTCCAATCAAGATGGCTTCAGGTGTGCCATACTTTTGTCATAGGTAAGGCTGTTAGCGCTCTAGTTGTTCTTTAGAAACTCTGGGAAGCTGCAGTAGAACACAAAGGAATCAACAGGCAGGCTGCTCCTGTTGAAATATAACAGGAAGATATTTGAGATCTCACTTAAAACATGTCCTAATTTTTCTTTCTACAGCACTAACCATAATTTCTAAGACAAAATGAACCCCATCATTTTGTTCCTTTTTAAATTAAATGTTTTAAGTGTTACCAGTTTATTCCAATCAAGATGGCTTCAGGTGTGCCATACTTTTGTCATAGGTAAGGTTGTTAGCGCTCTAGTTGTTCTTAAGAACACTCTGGGAAGCTGCAGTAGAACACAAAGGAATCAACTGACAGTCTCTGCCCTTGTTGGATTTACATGTTTTACTGAGAATGTCAGACTTCATTCTCACATGACTGAGAAAGATAATGTGAATTTACAGAAAATATGCTCTCATTTTATCTTCTGGAGCACCTTCCAAACCTCTGTGGGACAAGCATGAGAAAATTGTTTTCTCTCAAACATGGTTCATGAAATCCCAGCAGAAGGTTTTTCACAGGGTAAAATCACCCTAGAAGACACCACAATTCCTAAAATTAGTATGGTACCATCAACAAATGAATTCTAATGTAACTAAAGTCTGTTATCACCCTTTATAGTTCTCCTTTTGGTGACCCTCAAAATCTTCTATTCACTACAATGCATTTCATTGGGGTGCTATCATGTATATTGGTCCCAAGATGGCTGCCAACACTTCTTGGATGAAGTGCTGACAGCCAATCAGATCTCACGATGACATGTGTGGTTAGGCTCCGCCCATATATATAAAGTTCTTTTTCCTTTAATATTTAAAAAACTACTTAACGGATTTACACCATTTTTGAAAAGTTAGCTTTCTGAGCCAAGCAGTACCTTTATGCCAAATGTGGGGTAAATCCGTTCAGTAGTTTCCACTGTAGCCTTGCACAAATTTCCCTATGGGAAATTGATTTTTTGACTCTTATTTTTTGAATTTCTCAGCAACTACTGAACGGATTTACACCATTTAACAAAAAGGGCTCTTTCTGAACCAAGGGCTACCTTTTTGCAAAATTTGTTGTAATTCCGTTCAGCAGTTCGGGCTGTAGCTTTGTCTAAAGTTTCCTATGGAAAATAACATGGAGAAAACATGTTTTGGGTCCCCCCTTTTTTCTCGGCCCCCGCTTGCCGAATCACCCCAAAACTTTCAAGATAGGAGCGGACCGGAGTGCCCCACGAGTTTTGAAAATTTCACGAAGATTCGTCGTCCGGCGCCAAAGTTATTGGGAATAGAATGTTGTGAATTTCCTATGGAAAATAGGTCCTAACTATAACTACCTACTGGCGACCGCCAGTAGGTAATATATATATATATATATATATATATATATATATATATATATATATATATATACTGCTAGCTTCGCCGCGAAGACCACTCAGTCCCAAAGAAGACGAATGCAGACCCGTTGATGGTGCGTTATTGTGTTTATTCAAGAATGCCCGGCACCACCGCGTTGACGCGTTTCGGGCAACTCAATGCCCTTGATCACATGACGCGCATGTGGAGTACTTTCACCAATTTAAAGTGCTAGTGCACACACGTGACTACATTTGAAAACTTTGTTGCATAGACATAAAGGAAACATTAGTCGACTTATACAGGATCATTGCAATCGATCTTAAATATATATATATACAATAATAGATAAATACATGTGTAAAATATCAACTTCATACATATATATATAAAAGCCTTTGATGGTAAAATATTTATATACTGTTAATAATTTTTTTTTAAAACACTCCAAGCTCAGTGCATTTTTGAGACATTCATAAAATGATGCTACTAATTGTGCTATCAAAATAAACCATTAAATATGAGACATTACAAAAGGTAAAACCATCAATGTTCAATCCTTAAAATCTAGTCATCAATTAACTAATGGTAGTCCCAATGAGTATATAGATCGACCTTTATGTAATACTAGGTCAGGTCATATACCACCAAACTGCTTAAAAATCGTATTGCACAATCAACTAAAAACAATCCTGCCCAAGTGGGCCTTAACATACAGTCTACGGCAAGTCATCAATAAAGTGCAAAGTGCTAATAGTGCAAAATAGTCACCTTTAGAAATCATGTCCGTGACTTACTAAAGTGCTACAGTGTAAATATGAATAAAAATAAAGTGAAAGCTAAAATTTGATCATTTGAGGTAGCGGTAATAAGAATTAATGCGAGTGTTTAAAGGAATATACAGAATAATCATAGCCATGTGTGGAAGTCCTCACTCGAGTTGAGACCTTGAGGCATCTTACTATCTAATTCTAGAATGTATTTGGTCTCAAGCCTCCTCAGCATCAGTTCACGGTTTCTGCCTCGTCTGAGGGGCAGGATCGTATCCACGACAAAATATTTAAGATCATCTAGTTTGCTACCGTGGTGATCCCTGAAATGCCTGGCAACCGGATAAGTATCATCTTTGTTTGAAATGGCCCTCAAGTGCTGGAGTATTCGAATGTGTGCCTGCAGCTTGGTGCTACCCACATACTGCAGGCCACATGAACACCCCAGCACATATACAGCATGATCAGTTTTACAGTTCAGGCTCTTGGTAATTGGTATGGGTTTGGGAGAAAAGGGTGTGCAGTAAGCGGTAGTATTGACCCCATATCTGCATGCCTTACAGCTGGTACATCTCCTAAAACCCCTCCTGGAGCTTAGCCATGTTTTATTTGATTTCACCTCTGGGCTGCTTTTTACCAGGGAATTACTCATAGATCTTGACTTTCTAAAGGTGATTTTAGGAGATCTAGTGATCAGACTACTTAATACTGGGTCACTTTGTACCAGAGCCCAGTTTTTATTGACGATTTTACGTATAGCTTTATGTTGTAAATTATACGTTAAGATCAGTCTGGTTGGTGCCTCTAACTGGTTCTGATGTAAATTCTTTTTTCTATTACCAGTTTTGTAGGTGAGTGCTTCCAACCTATTGATGTTAGTAGTTCTGTTTACAGCTTTATTGACCACCTCTAGAGAGTAACCCCTATCCAAGAACCTGTCCTTGCTTTGTTGTTGCGCTGATATGCAATCACTGTCAGAGCTGCATATACGGTGAATGCGTAGCATTTCCCCAAAGGGAATGCTATTTATTAGGTGTCTAGGATGATGACTGTAGGCGTGTAACACCGTGTTGCCCGCTGTTACTTTCCTATGTAGTTTCGTTTGTAGTTTCCCTTCCACAATAAAAACTTCAACATCAAGGAAATAAATCAATTCCCTACTCATCTGAGCTGTAAATTGTAGGTTCAATCTATTGCAGTTAAGTTGTTTCACAAAATCACATGCACTTTCATTTGTACCCTTCCAAATCATAAAAATATCGTCGATATACCTATACCAGCATACAACCTGGTTGCTCATAATGTCACCATGGGCTGCCATGAGGACCTGTTCCTCCCACAGTCCCATATGCAAACAAGCATAACTAGGAGAGAAACAGGCCCCCATGGCCACGCCCCTAATCTGATTAAAAACCTGATTGTTAAAAAGAAAAACATTATTTTCTAAACAGGTTAAAATCATGGTGATCAGCATCTTATTGTGCATATACATGTAAATAGGTCTGGTATTCAGGTAATGTTTGATGGCTTTGATACCATCCTGATGGTGAATGCTGGTGTATATGGAGGTGACATCAAGGGAAATTAATACACAGTCTACCTCCCAGTTGATGCCACTCAATTTTCTTAAAAAGTCACCAGTGTCCTGGATGTACGAGGGGAGGTTTTTTACATAACTTTGTAAAAAATAATCCACATAGCAAGAAGTGTTTTCTAGTAAGCTGCCACAGGCCGATATTATGGGCCTGCCAGGTGGTTTAGATATGCTTTTGTGGACTTTAGGGATGAAATATATAGAAGGAATTACAGGATGGTCAACTTTTAAGAACCTAAATTCGTCATCACTTAGCAAACCTGATGACTTCCATGCCAACAACTTGTTATAAAATTCATGGCGTGCAGTTGTGACGGTCTGCATTGAGCATCTCCTGTAGCAATTGGTGTTGTGGAGTTGATATTGTGCTTCTTCCACATCCATCTCACGTGGCCACAGGACTATGTTTCCCCCTTTGTCAGACTGACGAATGATGATATTGTCGTCAGCCTGAAGTTTCTTTATCAGTTGATGGTAAATATTGTCCTGTTTCGTGTACTTTTTAGTGGCATGATTGACTTTTGAATAAAGCTTTTCCAAATCAGTTGTTGTTTTGTCATTAAAAAGATCCAAATTATCACGAATCATGATAGGACAAAATTTAGAAACTGGTTTAAAATGGGTACGCACTGACCTGCCCAATTCTGGATCATCTTGACTGGCCAGCAGTGGTTCAGTTCCGTCCTGTAATTCCTGCAAATTCCTCCAAAGTTCTACATCCCCTGCTGACAAAGCTGTTGGATTTGTTGTTTCTGCGATTGGTGGGTATACAGACATTTTTTTCGGTGCACCTTGTGTTTGATGAAACTTAAGCAATTTAAATTTTAATATATATATATATATATTTGTAACCGAAATAAACCGCGGTTTAAGGGACATTATAGTTAGGAATTAGCATTTAAAAAACCTTAGATATTCACTGAAAAAAACACAGGTTTCAGGGACGTTATAGTTAGGTTGACATTTCACTTGTACAAAAGCAGAGAAATTCAGCTGTTATAATTAGCTGAGCTAACTATAACTTGCGCCCACACAATGCACTGCTGATGATGTCACATATTACATCACTCTTGACATGGTCAGTGACATCACTGATGACATCACTGATGACATCTCAAATGACATCACTGATGATATCACTGATGACATCATCCAGTGACTGTGAGTGTTTCTAAAAAGTTTAAGAATGTTATATATATATATATATATATTATCTACTGGCGGTCGCCAGTAGATAGTTATAGTTAGGACCTATTTTCCAAAGGAAATCCGCAACATTCTATTTGCAATAACGTTGGCGCTGGTTGACGAATCTTCGCAAAAGCTTCGAACTTGTTGGGGCGCTCCGGTCGGCTCCTATCCTGAAAGTCTTGGGGTGATTCATCGAGCGGGGGCCGAGAAAAAAGGGGGGTCCCAAAACGCGTTTTCCCCATTCATTTTTCCATAGGAACCTTTAGTCGCAGCTACAGCCCGAACTGCTGAACAGAATTACACCAAATTTGGCAAAGAGGTAGCCCTTGGTTCATTGTCGTGCCTTTTGCTTAAATGGTGTAAATCCGTTCAGTAGTTCCTGAGAAAATCAAAAGTAAAGTCACATATATATCTATGGCCGAGTAGGGTCCACGTACCCTCCCGATCACGAGCTGCATGCTAATTGGCTGTCAAGTGGCTGTCAACACTCCAAATCAGGAAGTGTTGGCAGCCATTTTGTCCCTCGGTAGCCGAGGGACAGAAACAAGTGCGCAAAGCGCAAAAGGGGGCAGGGTAGAAACACCCTGACTCCTAGGTCTGCTCAGGAGTCCCACAAGGACCCCTGGGCAGAAAAAGCATTTTTTTTTAAACGGCGGGATGCGCTTAGGGTGCGCGGATCCCGCCGATTAAAAAAAAAAAGCACAAGAAACAAGTGCGCAAAACGCACAAAGGGGGCAGGGTAGAAACACCCTGACCCCTTTTTAAATCGGCGGGATGCGCTTAGGGTGCGCGGATCCCGCGCTTTGATGCTATTTTGCCCCCGGGTGGCCAAGTCCCGGGGGCATGTGGGGGTTTATTTATTTTTAATGTGGGGGCCTCTAAGGCCCCCCAAGCCCCGGGGACCGCCACCCCCCGGGGCTTTAAATAAATAATGTTGGCGGGGGCACACGGCCCCCCCGCAGCCCCGGGGACCGCCACCCCCCGGGGCTTATTTATTTTTTTTAATTACTTGACCTGTGTGGGAAGGCTCCAGCCCCCCCACATGCCCCGGGGACCGCCACCTCCCTGGGGCACTAAGAAAATAAATGTGGGGGTCCGTTATGTACCCCCGAGCTCCGGGGACCACCACCTCCCCGGGGCTGTGCAATGGATGGGAGGGGGGCCGTGCGGCCCCCATCCTGGAGCCTGTGGTGGCCCTGGGGACCACCACCCCCCAGGGCCGGCTCCTGCAGTGTCCCGGGGTGCCTAACCCCAGGACACTGTAGTTTGCAATGACAGGACGGGAGACTCGCGGCTCCCGTCCTGTCATTGCAAACTGCTTTGGATATTGGAAGCGAGAGCAGGAAACCTGCTCTCGCTTCCAATATCCAAAGCACATTGCTTTTCCACACGGGGAGCTGCATGTTAGCAGCTCCCCATGTGGAAAAGCAATGCCGGCTCCCGCAGGAGGCGAGGAGCCGGCATGGCCCATGGGGGAGTTGGGGTCCCCCCACGGACCCCAAAGGATACGGCCAGCCCCGGGGGATGGGGTCCCCGGGGCAAGTAGTGGCCTGGGAGGGGGGCCACGCGGCCCCCCTCCCCAAAAATAATAATAATTTTTTTTTTTTTAAAAAGCCTTGCCCCGGCGGATGGGGTCCCCGGGGCCTAAGGAGGCCTGAGGAGGGGGGCAACGCAGCCCCCCTCCATGACATTTTTTAAAAAAAAAAGATGGCAATGACCCGGGGGATGGGGTTCCCGGGTCGAAATTGGCTACGGGAGGGGGGCCCACGCGGTCCCCTTCCCGTTCCTTTTTAAAAATAAATAAATAAAAGGGGGTCAGGCCCTGGGGGATGGGGTCCCCAGGGCCCAAAATAATTAAAAAGAAGGGGTGCCACACAGCCCCCTTTTAAAAAAAAATAAAAAAATAACAAATCCGGCATCGCGCCGGAGGCCACGCCCCCTCCTTGGCAGCACTCTGCAAACGCGCCAGGGGCGCGTTTGCAGAGGGGGAACGAATTCTCCTTCAATACTGGGGGTCCCTGGGGGCCAACTAGCCCACCAGGAACCTCCAGTATGCGCCAGGGGGCTGCGTTGCAGAGAGGTGTTCTGAGGCCATGCCCCTTTTTACACCTCTCTGCGATGCAGCTCCATGGTGCTTAATGGAGGTAGCTGGTGGGCTAGTTGCACCCCAGGGACCCTCAGGATTCAAGGGGAGTTAATCCCCCAACTTAAAACGCGCCACGGGGCACGTTTGCACAGTGGTGAAGGGAGGGGGCGGGGCCTGAGGTAACATGTGTGCAAACAGGCCCCGTGGCGCGTTTTAAGATGGGGAATTAAATCCCCTTCAATCCTGAGGGTCCCTGAGGGCCAACTAGCCCACCAGGTACCTCCAGTAAGCGCCACAGAGCTGCGTTGCAGACTGTTGTAAAAAGGGGCGAGGCCTCTGAACACCTCTCTGCAACGCAGCTCTCTGGCGCATACTGGAGGTATCTGGTGGGCTAGTTGGCCCCTAGGGACCCTCGGGATTGAGGAGGAATTAATTCTCCAACTTAAAACGCACCACAGGGCGTGTTTGCAGACATGTCACCTCAGGCCCCATCCCCTTCCTTCACCATTGTGCAAATATACCTCTAAAATCAGCCGGACTACGAATTCCGATTTACTCACCTGTTATCAGGAGAGACCTCAGTGCTGCATCTTTGAGCCCAGTACTGATCCTGAAAAGTAATTTTAACCGTACTTACCAGTAACTTGAATTTCCTTCCATAGGCTAACATTGACTGGTTTCACATGGAAATTCTTCTAAGTGTGGAGTTTTGGAACTTTATAATATTCCTCTAAAATCAGCCGAACTACGAATTCCGATTTACTCACCTGTTATCAGGAGAGACCTCAGTGCTGCATCTTTGAGCCCAGTACTGATCCTGAAAAGTAATTTTAACCGTACTTACCAGTAACTTGAATTTCCTTCCATAGGATATCATTGACTGGTTTCACTTGGAAATTCATCTAAGTGTGGAGTTTTGGAACTTTATAATATTCCTCTAAAATCAGCCGAACTACGAATTCCAATTTACTCACCTGTTATCAGGAGAGACCTCAGTGCTGCATCTTTGAGCCCAGTACAGATCCTGAAAAGTAATTCTAACCATACTTACCAGTAACTTGTATTTCCTTCCATAGAAATCCATTGTCTGGTTTTCAGCAGAAAAGTTTCAAAGTGTTTACAGGAGCTGCACCAGTGCTGGATCCAGGATCCACCACTGAGTAAGAAAAAGTAATGATAACACTACTTACCTGCTAAGTGAATTTCCTCCCATAGGATAACATTAGTGATTCTATGTGAAGAAGTTTCTAAGTGTCAACTTTTAAAATACAATAATATTCCTTAAAAATCACTACTGTAACCAAAACGCTTTTACTCAACTGTTTACAGGAGATGTCCCAGGACTGAATCTAGGATCCAGTCCTGTGGTTAGAAAAGTAATCCATAAAGTAACTAATTGCATTTAACTAGAAATTCACATTGAGCTCAATGTTGCATTGTGTTTGAAATTGTGTTGCCCATTGCAACAACTGTAACTACTGTACTTAAAAGTCTATTGCCTATTTGCAAAGTATTTAAACTAAAGTAATTCATTCTGAGAAAGTATATTTTGTAATGTAATGTATAATGTAATTACAATGTAATTTAAAAAATAAAATATCTAAAAAAATAGTTTAAAAAATGTTGTAAATCAGTATCAAAAAATAAATATAACAATTAATACATTTAAAAATTGTCATTTACGAAACCTTTGAAATTCACTGAAAAAAACCATAGGTTTCAGACATGTTATAGTTAGGAATTAGCATTTAAAAACCTTTGACATTGACTGAAAAAACCATAGGTTTCAGGCACGTTATAGTTAGAAATTAGCATTTAAAAAACCTTACAAATTCACTGGAAAAACCATAGGTTTTAGGGACAGTTATAGTTAGTTGGACATTGCACTCGTACAAAACCCGTGAAATTCCCCCGTTATAGTTAGTTCGGCGAACTATAACTCGCGCCCCCGCAATGCACTGCTGATGACGTCATATATTACATCACTCATGACATGGTCAGTGACATCACTGATGACATCACTGATGACATCTCAAATGACATCACTGATGACATCACTGATGACATCATCCAGTGACTGTGTGTTTCTGTAAAGTTTAAATATGTTTAATATATATAGGGAAAGGCTTATTGAAGAATGAGTGGGTGTATAAGTGACTGTATGGATGATTTAGTAGGTGCGTGACTAACTCTATTAGTGAGTGATTAAACGTATCTTACTGAATGCATGGGTTAGTGACTAAACTGGGTGAATGTCTGTATCCGTCTGTCTGTTGCTGTGTAAGTGGCTGCATGGGTTTGTGAATAGCTACATGAGTGTCTATATGAGTTATTGATTGGTTGTCTGAGTATCTGTATGGGTGCCTGAGTGTTTGTGTGGGTGGGGTGTGTGCGACTCTGTGCATAGATGTGTGAGTGGGTGATTCACTAGGTGGATGGTTTCAAGAGTGCATCTGTGATAGACTGTATGGGTGGGTAAGTGTGTGTAGGAGTGTGTTAGTGAGTGAATGTATGTCCCAGTGGTACATGTGTGAGTAACTACATATGTGAAAGGCAGTATATATGTGTGTTGGAGTATATAAATAGCTATAAGCGAGAGTGTGTGATTGTGAGAGTGACTGTATGGATGAGTGTGTGCTTGTATCAGAGATTGTATAAGAGCGTAAGAATGTGCTAGTATTTGTATGAGTAAGTGAGCTGGTGTGTGTATAACTGTATAGGTGAGTAAATGGGTGTGTGCTTAATTTTTTGCATGACTGACTAGGTGTGTGAGTACCTCTATGGATGAGTGGCGGTGTGTGAGTGTTTATATAGGTGTATGAGTGCATATAATAGTCCTGTACTGAGTGACTATAAGTATGAGTGACTGTACGGGTGAGTGAGTAGATGTGTGTGTGTAGACCTAAGAATCAGTGAGTGTGTATATAGTAATTGGTGTTGGAGTGTCTATGGTTTTGACAATGGCAGTCTGTAATTTACAGTGGGTGTATCAAACGTTATATTAGGGTGTGAGAAGATGCATCAAATTATCACATGGATGATGTCATCAGTGATGTCATTTGAGATGTCATCAGTGATGTCATCAGTGATGTCACTGACCATGTCATGAGTGATGTAATATGTGACGTCATCAGTAGTGCATTGCGGGGGCGCGAGTTATAGTTCGCCGAACTAACTATAACGGGGGAATTTCACGGGTTTTGTATGAGTGCAATGTCCAACTAACTATAACTGTCCCTAAAACCTATGGTTTTTTCAGTGAATATATATATATATATATATATATATATATATATATATATATATACGCCAAGGTGTATTGAAAAATGAATGGGTGTATGAGTGTCATTATGGATGATTCAGTAGGTGTGTGACTGACTCTGTAAGTGAATGATTATACTTCTCACAGTGAATGTATGGGTGAGTGACTAATCTGTATGAATGTCTGTATCAGTCTTTCAGTTGGTGTGTAAGTGGCTGCATGGGTTGGTGAGTAGCTTCATGAGTGTTTACATGGATTATTCCTTGGTTGTATGAGTACCTGTATGTGTGCCTGAGTGTCTGTGTGGGTGGATGAGGGGATGTGTGACTCCCTGCATGGATGTGTGAGTGGGTGAATCACTGGCTATATGGGTTCATGAGTATGTGCGTGAGGGGCTGTATGGGTGAGTGAGTGTGCATATGGCTGTGTAGGTGAGTGCTTGGATGTCTCAGTGGTATATGTGTGAGTAACTACATATGTGAAAGGCAGTATATGTGAGTGTTGGAGTATATAAGTGACTATATGTAAGAGTGAGTGATTGTGATAGTGGCTGTATAGATGAGTGTGTGCTTGTGTCAGTGATTGTATAAGTGAATAAGTATGTGTTAGTATCCGTATGAATAAATGAGGTGGTGTGTGTATAACTGTATAGGTGTGTAAATGGCAGTGTGATTGATTCTTTGGGTGACTGACTAGGTGTATGAGTAACTCTATGGGTGAGTGGTGGTGTGTGAGTGCCTGTATTGGTATATGAGTGCATATATTAGTTGCTGTTTTGATGAGTGACTGCGTCAATGAGTTACTGTATGGGTGAGTGAGTGGACGTGTGTAGACCTATGAATCAGTGAGTGGGTATGTGCTAACTGGTATTGGTGTCTTTATCATTTCGAGAATGGTAGTGTGTATTTTACAGTGGGTGTATCAAAGGTTATATTAAGGTGTGAGGAGGTGCATCAGATATTAAGTGGCCGATGTCATCAGTAATGTCATTTGAGATGTCATCAGTGATGTCACTGACCATGTTATGAGTGATGTAATATGTGACATCATTAGCAGTGCATAGCGGGGGCGCGAGTTATAGTTAGCTCAGCTAACTATAACAGCTGTATTGCTCTGCTTTTGTACGAGTGAAATGCCAACCTAACTATAACGTCCCTGAAACCTGTGGTTTTTTCAATGAATATCAAATGTTTTTTAAAAGCTAATTCCTCACTATAACGTCCATGAAACCTCAGTTTTTTTCAGTTAATTTCTAAGGTTTTTTAAATGCTAATTCCTAACTATAACATCCCTGAAACCTGTGTTTTTTCCAGTGAAAATCTAAGGTTTTGTAACTAGTACTGAAATTTTTAGATTGGAACAGAAATGCCGCTACATGTTCAACCATTTCTGAGGAATTGCAGTGTGTACAAGTTACAGTACATGTTAAGAAGGCTTCTTCAAAATATTTTTGCATTCATAAAGGTAACATAATTTTTTAACCCTTTTTTAATATATATTCACTAATTTATATATATATTTTTTTTAAACTGTGAGAATCACGTACCGATCACGTACCAGTCGCAGTGAGTGTGCGAATCCAAACATCGTGCTGCCATATTTGTTTCTTCGCGTAGGATGTGCGTAGGGTGTGCGATGGGTGTGCGGTTCCCAAATTAATTTTTTTTTTTTAAATTTGAATACATGTTATATACTATATATTTTTGAAATCAATCGTTTGTGTTTTATTGGAAGAGTAATAAAAGTGATATTAATATAAATATTTTGAATATTTGAGTTCTTATAATGAAGTTACCGAAGCCACTACGGTCCCGCGTACCCTCTCGCACGTATTTCTGGGTACGCGAGAGGTTCGCGACTCCAGCGCAGATTATTTAGTTCTAAAAAACATGCATATATAACTTTATAATATATTTTATACCAACAGATTTACTTTCAAATTTGTAAATTTACTATATTTGTAACTGGAATAAATATATAATATTGTTTATACATATTTTTGGGAATCGCGTCTGGTGCGCGGTGAATACGCGTCCGGTACGCGAATCTTATGTGACTTCAAAAGAAAGGATTTCATTGGTTAAGAAGCTTTCTATTCGACTACTTGGAGGACCCCACCCAATTTTTTTCATTCTTCCAGGAGAATCTTTAGAAGAAACACCTCTTGTGTTTTCTCTCCTCTCCATTTATGTTTTTGGTGTTTTTATTCAACACTAGAAATGGCATCTGCAAATCCACCGCAAGATGTATTTAAAGATGAAGAGGAGCTGGAAGAAACAATAAAATAGATAGGAAAGTGTTGTCTGGGCTTTTTTCTCCATTCCACCTGGGGAGAAAAAAGGGAATGCCCGCAAGGTGACTTGCACTGTGTGCAAAAAAGTTTTATCTCAGGGCTCCGAGAAGAAATAGTCCTGTGGAACTTCATCAATGAAGAAGCATCTGCAAACGATGCATCCTAACCTCTCGCTCGAGAACAGCACCAACGAGAACTACAACAAATACCACAGGTTGATGAAGTCCTAAGAACTAGTACATCTGCGGGATCTACTACAACACCACAAACATCATTGCTCATACCTGAGTTTGCAGGTTTAGAGCAGCACTGCATAAAGTGCAAAAAACTACTTTGTGCTGAAGAGCAATCTATTGCAGCAGTTGTTGTAGCTGCAAAAAATCACGAATGTTATTTTTTTGTTTGTTTTTGCAATGTCGTTTTAATTGCAAAATGTTTTCAGAACTTTACTGCAGTTCATTGCCTTGTTTTTTTCAATCTTTTGTTTAAAACACCATAACAAAAAGAGTTAGAAAAACACAAAAAAACAAAAAACAAAAAAAGAAAGAAAAATGGTATTTTTTAGAACCGCCTATTTGGTTAAAGATAGACAAACCTGTATGTGTTGTATTAATTAGTGCAAGGGTAATGTCTGGGTCATTGGATGAGTGCATGGGTAGTATCTGAGAGAATTGATGAGTGCATGGTTTGTGTGTGAGTGAATGGTTGAGTGCAAGAGTAGTGCCTGAGTGATTGCATGAGTGCAGGGGTACTGCCTGGGTGATTGGATCAGTGCATGGTTAGTGCCTGAGTGAAAGGATGAGTGCAAGGCTAATGCCTGGGTAATTGGATGAGTGCATGGGTAGTGCCTAGGAGAATGGATGAGTGCATGGGTAGTGCTTAAGTGAATAATTGAGTGCAAGAGTAGTGCCTGAGTGATTGCATGAGTGCATGGGTAGTGCCTGGGTAATTGCATGAGTGCAAAAATACTGCCTGGGTGATTGCATGAGTGCAGGGGCACTGCATGGGAGATTGCATGAGTGCATGGTTAGTACCTGAGTGAATGGATGAGTGCAATGGTAGTGCCTGGGTGATTGAATGAGTGCATGGGTAGTGTCTGAGTAATTGGATGAGTGCATAGGTACTGACTGAGTGATTGGATGAGTGCATGGGTAGTGCCTGAGAGAATGGATGAGTGCATGGGTAGTTCCTGAGTCAATGGTTGAGTGCAAGAATAGTGCTTGAGTGATTGCATGAGTGCATGGGTAGTGCCTGGGTGATTGCATGAGCGCAGGGGTAGTGCCTGGGTGATTGCATGAGTGCATGGGAAATACCTGAGTAAAAGTATGAGTGCAAGGCTAATGGTTGGGTCATTGCATGAGTGCATGGGTAGTGCTTGAGGGAATAGATTAGTGCATGGGTAGTACTTGAGTGAATGGATGAGTCCAACTCTAGAGCCTGCATGATTGGATGAGTGCATATGTAGTGCCTGAGTGAATGGATGAGTGCATAGATAGTCCTTGAGAGAATGGCTAAATGCAAGAGTAGTGCATGGGTGAGTGCATGACTCCATAGGTAATGCCTGATTAATTGGATGTGTGTATAGGTAGTGCCTCCTTAATCGCATGAGTGCATGGGCAGTGCCTGGGTGATTGCATCAGTGCAGGAGTACTGCCTTGCTGATTGGATGACTGCATCAGTAGTACCTGAGGGAATGGATGAGTGCACATGTATTACCTGAGTGAATCGTTGAGTGCAAAACTAATGCCTGGGTGATTGTACGATTGCACAGGTAATGCCTGATTGATTGGAGGTATGTATAGGTAGATCCTCCTTAACTGTATGAGTGCAAGGGTAGTGCCTGCGTAAAAGGATGACTGTAAGAGTAATGGCTGGGTAATTGGATGAGTGCATGGGTAGTGCCTGAGAGAATGGATGAGTCCACAGGTAGGTCCTGGGTGATTGTATTAGTATATGGGAAATACCTGGGAGAAAGTATGTGTAACGGTAATGCCTGGGTGATTGCATGAGTGTATGGGTAGTGCTTGAGTGATTAGTCCAACTCTAGTGCCTGCTTGATTGGATGAGTGCATGGGTACTGCGAGAGAGAATGGATAAGTGCATGAGTAGTGCCTGAGTGAATGGTTGAGTGCAAGAGTAGTTTTCTGTGTGATTCCATGAGTGCGTGGGTACTGCCTGGGTACTTCTATGAGTGCCGGGGTAGTGCCTGAGTGATTGGATGAGTGTATGAGAAGTACTGAGTGAAAGTATGTGTAAGGGTAATGCCTGGGTGATTGCATGAGTGCATGGGTAGTGCCTGAGTGAACGTTTGAGTGGAAGAGTAGTGCCTGGGTGATTGCATGAATGTATGGTTAATGCCTGAGCGATTAGATGTGTGTATAGGTAGTGCCTCCTTGATTGCATAAGTGCATGGGAGTGCCTCAGTGAATGCTTGAGTGCAAGAATAGTACCTTAGTGATTGCATGAGTACATCAGCAGTGCCTGGGTGATTCTATAAGTGCAGAGGTACTGCCTGGGTGATTGCATAACTACAAGAGTAATGTGTGGGTGCTTAGATCATTGCATGGGTAGTGCCTTTATAAAAGGATGACTGCAAGAGTATTCCCTGGGTGATTACATGAGTACATGTCTAGTACCTGAGAGAATGGATGAATGCATGGGTTGTATCTGAGTGAATGGTTGAGTGCAAGAGCAGTGCCTTAGTGAATGTATGAGTACAGGGGTACTACCTGGGTGATTGGATAAGTGCATGGGTTGTGCCTGTGTGAAAGGAAGAATGCAAGGATAATGCCTGGGTTATCCTATTAGTGCAAGAGTTGTGGTAGAGAGAATAGATGAGAGCACAGGTAGTGCTTGAGTGAAAGGATGACTGTCTGGCTGATTACATCAGCAACATGATGATAGTTTGCAAATAGTGCAAAGGTTCAACATTATTTATATTAGAAACTGTTGGACTTGGCCCTTTTTGGCAGGTTCACCCCTGAACTTTTTGCCTGAAACTCTGACATGGCGGTAGTGGTTTTAGGCCTCTGGGCACTTTAGCACTGTGGCCCAGTGTAACGTGCGTGCGCTCTCTGAGTATGTGGGATGAGATTGGCCTGCCCTCCCATAGGAATGCATGGGGATAAGTGTGTCCGTGGTAATTCCTGGTATGAGAGGAGTGCAGGGTCGAGTTTAGTATGTATGAACTCGTGAGGATAAATGCTGCGCAATGGTGTGCGCAGATTTATGATGACTGGTGGAGAAATACCACTTTTAGAAGTTGGCATTTCTGTGTGCTGTGTGTCTGCCTGCCTGATGTGAATTGCATGTCTGGCTTGTGAGTGACAGGGGCTGAGAGGTGTGTGTGGCTCCAGGAGGGGCAGGGTGAGTCAGCGCTGGGCTGAACAGGACACCTGGGCTAAGAGTAGTGGGAGGGGTAATCCCCTGACTCTGAATAGGAGTGTGCCTGCCCTGTACAATGCTGACTCCTTCCCCCTGTGGTGTGTCTGATCACCTAGCCCCACCTGACAAAGGGGAAGAGGAGCTTGCAAAACAAAGTGCTCCAATTCCCCCCTGAACCAGTTGCATCTGGTTCCCCCATGCCCTGCACTACAGACAAAGGAATTCTGGGTATAAGTATAGGGGCTGTGACCCCATGATGTTGTTCAATCTTGGTTCCTGAATCCTGCTGGGGTGTGCTGCCGCTGGGGCCCAGGGGGGGCTGCCATGAGGGCTTGCCTCCCTGGGCCCTGCATTGCCCCTTGATACCTAGAGGAACATTTTGCATTGGCTTGTTCTTGTCTCAGGACCTTCAGGACTTTTGGCTGCATCTGGCGCCCTAGGAGTGCTTTATTTTAATTCCCCAAGGAAGAGGAGAACGTGTGGGCTTCGCAGCACGGTGCTGCAGCCCTGGGAGAGGGAATCCCGGCGGGAGGGATTCCCCCGTGATGCTCGAGACGGAGGGTGCCCACCCCGCTTATGGGATCTTAATTGCAGGTGCCCACCCTGCATTATGGTGCCACGTTAGCGGGAGCCCACCCCGCTTTCTATTTTCAACTAGGAGGGAGCCCACCCCTCGTTGCCGCCGCGAAGAGGAAAGTGACCGTGATCCGCGGCCTGCCTGGTTGTGGGCGGGGCCTGTGGACAGAAGCGGAAGAGGCCGGAAGCGTGAGTGGCGTTCGAAGACCCGGGCGGGAGCCTACCCCACGCCGGGACATGCTGAGGAGGACGGGAGCCTACCCCACCTCCACGAGCTCCGTTGAAAAGTCCCGGGTCCCAGGAGGGGGCCCGGGTGAAGGGGAGAGGCGGCCGGAGCAGGCCGCGACTGAGCGATACCCCGGGCGGGGCTCCCGTGGTGAAGAGGGAGCCTTGCGGGCAGCCGCAGTGTGACCGGGCGAAGCCAGAGATTGCCGGCAAGGGGAGGAGGAAGCCATCGCCTGTCCCGGTGAGTGCTGAGTTTCTGAGCGGCCCCGTCTGGCAGCGGGCCGCTCCAACGCTTGGGGGCAGTTTCTTTTGAGAGTGAAAGAGCCCCAGAGGGCCCCAGTGTCTTGGGGGCATATTGAGGCGCATTGTCGGCGCCTGGGCGGTCCCGCAAGAGAGCGGGCCGCCCCAACGATGGGAGGCATGTTTTTACAGCCCCGTGGGGGTCCAGAGGGCACAGAGGTGCCGGCCCCTCCCTTTAGGAAAGTGCCACAGCTGCGCCACACCAGCGCGGGCAGCTGATGAGAATTGGGCACAATTGATTCAGAGACCCTAAGTGGGACAGGAGGCACAGAGGTGCCAGGCCTCTACTTGATCCACAGCTGCGCAGCACTTAGTGCCAGCTGCAACGTTTAGGCCACAGTTCTTTGGGGGCATTGTGAGAGGTAGGAGTGAGTTGCACTCCTCGGCCCCGGCGCAATGGCGCACGTGCGAACTATGCTGCATTGGCAGCAGCCCTGACATTTTGGACTTAGGGCATTTGAACCCCTTTGAGAAGGCCAGTTGGCCAGGGGGTCAGTGATTTATGTGATATTAGGAAATGTGATGCTCTACAATGATTCATGCCTCTAAATGCGTTTGGGGATGAGAATATGTGCGTAATGTGATTATGCTGGTGAGGTTATTTCCTACTGTGAGTTTTACCCCTAATGTGAGTTATGCTTAGGAGGTTATTGTCTAATGCGTTTAGACTTCTGAGATAATTGCATAATGTGTCTATGCTGGTGAGGTTGGCGCAGAATGTAATTCACGCCTAAATGTGATACTGTGCATAATGTGGTTTATGTTACAGGATGAGGCTGAGTACAGTGGTTACCAGTGATTACTGGTTGTACGTTTATGATATGTCTTACTTTTACTAAGTTCACTTTGTGCTGGTTCTGACAGTGGTCCAGTGGGCCCTGCCAGGTGTAAATAATCCCTTGTAAATATGACCTAGTGCCAGGTGGCACGATGTATATTATGTGAGTACTATTCTAATGTGTTATGAGAATACAAAGGCTATTTTTGATATAACCTTGTGTAGAGTTCCTTTTGTGGTGTGCCTGGGATGTTGTTGCTGTGTGCGTGCGCAAACGCTTTACACATGGCATCCGGGATAAGCCTGACTGCTCGTGCCAAGCTACCAAGGGGGTGAGCAGGGGTTATCTTTGGCGTGTAACTCCCTTGCCCTGACTAGAGTGGTGGTCTCTGCCTGGCTTTGGCGCAAGCCTTAGCCAACCAGAGATCCCATTTCTAACAGAAACAAAGAACAAATAATTAAACTTTAAACATTTTTTCACGGTATCATGCATATTATATTATGTATTCTTACCTTTTAAGTAATTTAGATACATTACTCAGTAGAACTATTTTAGAATAGTATTCTCCTAAACAGCATTAAAACTAATTTGAAACTTCAACCGTACCTGCTATAAAGAAGAAAAAGAAAAACTGTTATTTAATGATAATATATTACAGAAATTATAATATTATGGGGCATATTATCAAGGGCTTTATCGCCGCTTTAGCGGCACTTTTGCCGCTAAAGCGGCGATAATTTTATCGCCCTATTAGCAAGCTGTCGCTAACAGGCGTTAGCGACAGCTTTCAGGCGTTAGAGGCCGCGTTTACCATCGCCTTGCATGTCAGCGATAATTATCGCTAATGACATGCAAGGAAGGCGTTCCCTACTAAAAGCAACTGAAAACAGTCGCTAATCCCACTACCCCCTATTAGCAAGGCAGGCAAAGCGATATAATAATTCGCGCTAAGCGCGTTTATCGCTATATTTTATCTCCTGCTAGTGAGGATGACTTACCTGTTTAAGGTATAGGAGGTGGATTCTAATGCTGAATCCACCTTAGCGATAATGCGAGAATATCGCTGCTTTTCCAGCGATATTCTCACATTTTGCCGCTATCGCTGGAAATTTTATCGCTATGGAGATAAACCTTGTTAATAGGGTGTTATCTCAGCGATATTTTCCAGCGATAGGCGGCGTTAACCAAAGTCGCGCTAAGCGCGGTTAGCGATAAATATCGCTATTCCTTGCTAATATGCCCCTATATTTTTCAAAACTCAACATAAGTTTAGAATTACATAACATTTTCAGATTTCCCTTTTTGCTGTTCTCAGATTCCACTTAACTTTACCATATACTGTTGTTTAATGTAGTATCATCTTTGAACAGGGGGGAAAAAAACAATCAAATTGATTGTAGAAAAAAAACAAATCAGCGTAGAGCATCATCATCAATATGTGTAGCTATGTGTTTTCCTATCTACACTTTCTTAATTACTTCCTCCATCTACATTAACTCTATTATTTATTTCAAATACATTTCCCAAAATGTAGACTCTCATTTACATCTGGTACAATATAGGCAACAAATATATAAAGTATTTCCCTTTAAACACAATTTTCCAAATGCAATATCAATTTGGGCAAATAATATTCCAAACACTAATTATATTTACTAATAGTTTCCAGTCCTGTCTAATTTCTGTTCACATCTTCCCAAAGGCCGAATAATGTACTCCAAACTTTGCCTTCAAAAATAACAAATATGAATTTGGTAATTCATAAGGCAATCTAGGTTTGAATTCCAAGTGGGCATCATTGCTATGTGTCCATCCTTAATTACACTTTAAATACACAGTATAGTGTCCAGATGTTGTAGTAGGTCCATCATGGAAAATAATAGCCACTGCTGTAAAAAGTTCTTCCTGAAATAGATATTTGACTTGCATTAAAGATTTAAACTTTCGTTTCCAATTTTCTTCCTTTTGCTCTACAACGTTGTAGCATTAAAATCAGATATTTTCCAAATCTTTCTTATATGTAATGTAGACAACATCTCTGATCTTCAATGTGAACATCTCATGTCCTGATTAGCTGTTTATATCAATTTGTTAAAAGGTACTGATTTGCAGTATGGTATCGTCAAGTATATGAATCGTTCTGTTTGTATTTCAGTGGTAGATTAACATTTATGATCCCATCGAGAACTTAGTCCAAAAATGTTTTCAATCTGTATTCCTTCATGTTCTAAAACTACAAGCATAAGGATTAGAAATTCTTGTGCATCTTGTTGTATATTAAGAGTAAACGTCAAAGAACCAGTACAAATGTCCAAAAGATGCCGAATGCCAGAAGCTGTTTTAAATTTACTTCTGTCAGTTACCAACTGTTGAAATACATGATGTAGTAAAGAACAGAATTTCATGATGAAGATCTTGTAGATAAAACACAACATTCAGAATCACATTAGCATAAGAGTTGATACCTGAACTATTTTCTAACTGGTATCTTTCAATGTCATCAACAGTTTCCATTTTCTTTTTCTTTACGCCTTCCAGTTTCTCTTCATTTGTTTTCTTTTTTTGAACCTCAATTCCATCTTTGACATACTTCCATTTTGGACACACTAGACATTTCTCCTAAATGGAATATTCACCTAAATCAGGTGTATAAAGTCTTCTTAAACGATTGTACTCTCTTAAACAATTTGCATCAGCACTAACCTTTTTCTCATCGAAATCTATCAAATACAAACCAGACAATGTTCTTACTCGAGACAATGCAGCATATGCCATTCCCTCTTTGAACACTGTACTTCCAATTTTTACAAAAACACTGTCTATATTTAAACCTTGAGATTTATGAATAGATACTGCATATGCTAAGGACAGAGGAAACTGTTTTCTGCGAACATACAAATCTCTTACAAGCAAAAACGTACAACACAACGCCCAATCTGTCTTACCTCTTTAATCTGATAAACTTTTATAATCAAAAATTCTATTCCATCTCTGTTCTGAAATTCAAATTATGCCGTAAAATTACCCGACAATTTATACATACAAATAAAGTCTTTTCTAAGCCTGCAGTTTTAGATACAGACTTTTCCAAAGAATGCACTTTAGCCTGTAGTTTCTCTGTAAGAAGAATAGTCACTCCCTGGTGTTCAATTTTATCAATAGCTTCAATTTCCACTATTTGTTGTTTTTCCAGTTTCAAAAGTTCTTGATTAAATATAGAAACTCTTGCAGTGTAGGCATTAGGCAAACTATAGACTCATTTTCTCCAAGTTTATTGTACATTACTTCAGCCGCTCTGTTTCCAGTTGTAATCAAGTTCCTTAGTAGCCGACTTTCTAAAGCTTGCTTACCATGTTTCATCAAAACACCAATTCTTATATCTTGAAGAATATTTCCATAATCTTCATCACTTGCTTGTCGCTTATTTTTAACAAGTTCTTTATATTCAAAATGTAACCAAATGTTCACTTTTCCAATACTTCCCAAAGCTTTCCTAGTTTCTTCATAGACAAGTGTTTTGAAAAAAGGATGTCCTTTTACAGGAGGACGTTGTAGATCTCCGAACACAATTAAATGTTTTCCTCCAAACAGAACATCGTAATTTGTTTTTAAAATCCATTGCATTCTTAAATGTACAAAGGCAAGCATTAAGTTTGAGACCATGCTCATCTCATCAATGATTAAAAGTTTCATTTTCCTCAGTACTCTTGAGACTTCAGAACAAGCTTCTCCAGATAGCTTCTGATATTCCAATTTATTATAATGTTCAACTGGTAGCCTAAGTAATCGATGTAAAGTACTTCCTTTAATGTTGTGTGCTGCTAATCCAGTTGGAGCTGTTACATCACAAGATAAATGTGATTCTGTAGTTTTGGGTAGATACCTGGTCAAAACTTTAATTTAGAAACTTTTTCCTGTTCCAGCTTGACCACTGATGTACATTAGAATAGGTTTAAATGATGAACATTGGCATTCTTTTTTTCCATGTAGCAAACCATGTTGTATCTGTTCTTTCACTTGTAGATATATTTCTTTCTGTTCAATATTTAGTTCTTCTTCTAACTTTTCCAACTGAATAATATCTTGTTGTGCTTGTTGCATTGCAGTTTCTACCTCATTCATGGCTATTGCTGCTTCATTTTTGATAATTGGTTGTCCCAGTGGATCTTGACTTAGTGGACCAGAACGTTGACTATCTTGAGAACTTTCTCTAGCTATTTCCACTGCAATAGTACTTTCTTGTTCAATCTCATCATTTAACATTAGTAGATATATAGGAAAAATTGTGCACTGAATACTATCTTTACTTGCATTAAAAGAATCTTCATAGCAGTCGAAATCTCCAAGTAATTCCATTTCACTACACCATGGCTTGAACAGTTGCAGAAGTGCTAAATAGAAAAATTCCCTCTTATCTAGACTTTCGCAACTCAGTTTTCTGTGGTTAATAAGATTTCTTTGGCATGTTTTATCAAACATCCGTCACATCCAATTACTGCATATTGTTCTTCTTTTATATTTTCAGTAACTTTTCTTTTAAAGATGTAATGTTGAAGTATTTCATATAGACATAGTATGTATCCAACATATTAGTTTTAACAAGATCAGTACTTTCTGGTTCATTCAGTGCTAAGTATTCGATTTCTTGTAATGTTTTCAATACTCTATTTCGTGTGGAGGCAAGACCTAGACTTGCCCAAATGATTCCTCTTGACTTTGAATATAAACTGGCAGAGCTCAAGCGATCCGAACATTCATAGGATCCAATCTCTCGATGAGAAAGCATTTTCAAGCTGAAGCTGAACAATATCTTGCTAAGACTCTTTTCTTGTGAAATTTTTCACACATTTCTTTCATCTCTGTCTTTTCAGATTTGGTTATATATGATGTACCATAGCGAGCAACAGCAATTGAATTATCTGCAACATATTGAATATCCATGTTTGCATTCCACATTTTCAAAATCACTGGATTGTAGTCATTAATATACTTTGAATCTTTGGTTCTTTTTAGGTTGTATGTATTCTTCGGAAATTTCCAAGTTATTGTATGCCTTACTGTTGTCATAAAACTATTAACTCTTCCTTTAGAAATTATTGGACGTGGGAATCCAAAACGACATTTTATATAAAATTTCCCTTTAGAGTTGCATTTTTGTCCACAGTATTTTCCACATCGATGATTTTGAAACCGTAAAACTTGTTGTCTCAAGCTTTTTTCTCCTCCTTCTCTTGGAATTGCACAGGTAACATACTGTTCGATGAAAGACAAAACACTTTCATAGGTATCAGTTTCAAATTTTGGAGCATTCTTGATCCATAATAGCATGTGTATATGAGGAGCACCTCTGGCTTGGTACTCCTTTCTCCAAAAGAAATCTGTTACCTCTCCAAGAGGTGGAATATTTTTATTGCAGATAAATGTCATCATAGCTTGAAACCTGTGGTTAAAATACCTACAGACATTTACAGGATCCAAGGAACAGAGTCAATGTTTTTAACATTTGAATTTGCTTCTCGTAGAAATTCAAGTAAATTGTCCCACTCATATTCAGCACAGCTCAGTGTTACAAACCATGTAGGAGTACATAAGTTTCTTAACATACATTTAAGTTCTCCCCGACTACGATACCAATACTCATTGGTACCACGTTGACATGCCATCAAATTAATTAACTGAGATTCTAAATGTTCATCTCTTTGTTAAACTTTGTCCATGAATTCCTTTGCAGAAACATGTGGAAGATAAACTCCTGTTTTTCATATGTGGTTCAGTGCATATGAAAATGCAGACAAATCACTTTCAAAAAGAAGATGAAATATATATGGAATATATATGGAATTCACTGTCGAAATCTTGAATCTTCAGAGTACAATCTTGTCGAGCGGTAGTCTGAAGCTGGAATCCGTTCAGATTGCTCATCAAATCGTCCACCTTCTCCAGTGGGGAATAGCTATGGAAAACAACGAGCTTCTAAACCTTTTTCCCATACACTCATGGGTGTTCCCTTTGCTTTCTTTATTTGAAATAATTCAATACTATTTCCTATCACTTCTTTTGAATGTAGAGGATGTATAGTATAATGTTCATAAATCTCTTCACTCTTGGACTTGTCCTCTTTTTCTATTTGGCCACCTGAAATTTCTTTTTCATCTTCTAAGCATATTACCTGTTCATCAACATTTACATACTTATAATAAATATAATTCTGTACCAGATATAATGTATACTTTTGAAGTTTATTAAAATCTACAAACTCTTGCCATATTTTTTGACTCTTTGTTGGGACACCATTAACTAGAATAACTACTGCCTCATTTTCCTCCATGTCTACACCAATAGTTTCAATATTTTTCTTAAAATCTAAAGGTAAGTACACAACTCTTTCTTTCAGACCTCTTTGTAAATCTGTTGGTGGCAGCTTACCTGTTTTAGGCTCCATACAAACTATAGCCTGAAACAGGTGCACAGACTGAATAAAAATGGATTCATATGCATTCAAATCTGCCAGTTCCTGAGGAATAGCTACCAACTCTAACTTGTTATGTACTGCTCTAGCTGGCATTTTGTTCTCTTCTAATTTGTTGTAACAATATTTACAAATAAGTGATCAGTAGCCAACTCAAACTGACCTTCTACCAACAAATAAGCACCAAATTGCTGCCACTTATCATTGTTTTCCTTTTTACTTTTTAAATATAAATCAACGTACCTAGTTTGATTTCTATAGTGAGTATGTCGACAACAAATACAAACATAGTTTGGTTTTTCAGATGAAAATGTCTTAAACTTTGTAAATTCTTCTGCAAACTCATCAATACTAATATCTTCAACCTGTTCTTCAACACCTACACTTATCAAGCTCTCAATTTCTCTACACTCCTCTTGTGAACCAAAAAAACAAAACTGTATATCATCACAAACTTTTTGTACATCTGGTACTTAACCTTGCAAAACAGCTGTGTTCATTTCACTTAAACATAATGCAGGACTTTTTACATAGTAGAGTCTCCTTACTAACTTCCGCATTTCTGAATGTGTACTGCTAACATTCTTAAATGATGAAAAGTACTTTGACACACTTTTCTTGAAAGACAAGCCAGATAATGACCCTGCAAGTTAGTGTATTTTCTTACTTTACAAGGATCTAGTCCTTGTAACATCTTAATCTTCTGTTTAAGACTTTTTTGGCATATTCTTGTAAAACAACTTGTAATATGTCAATAGATTCCTGCCGAATACTGCAAATATTACTACAATCCCACTTATATACCGGAGCTTGTGTAGGCCTCGCTTGAACTTCTTCAGCTATTACTTCTTCCACATTCCTAGGAACCATCTTTTCTCTTGCAATGGGACAACCATTTTTCATCTCATAGCATCGACCACTAGTATCAACTGCATGAACTAATGTGTTCAGTTGAAATTAGCTTTCTTCATTGAAGAAAGGCTCCGTACTAGAAGTGTGCCTCCATTCACTAGTGAAAAGTTTACAAAAGTTACTTCTATTAACCAGTCTTTTTCTTTTTCTTTTCTCCTTCATAAACAGAATTGTTTTATTCAATGTTTTCATTCTCTTCAATATTAAAATAAATAATTTTCTTTTAATTTCAAAAGCTTTAACTAGTACTCTTTCAATCTGTTGCTTTTTCTTATAAGCTGCTGATCTTCTTTTATATTTTTTACAATCTTTCAATACATTTTGTAGTACTCTACTTCTATACATTCTCTTCCTTATGTCTTTATGTTCTTTCAGCCTTTTTTCAATATGCATTGTTTTCCAATAACATGATTTTCTTTTATCATCTCCTTTTTTCCTTTCCTTCTAATTTGTTGTTGAACTTTTATTTTTATTTTCAAAATTTTCAAATTGCTTAACATTCTGTAAAAGTCATTTAACAAACTCTTTACTTCTCTTACCAGAACTCTTTTTCTTCAGTGTAACATTTTGCAGTTCATCTAATTTCCTCTTTTTTCTTTCCTTTAAATAATACTGTTTTTTTCCCTTGTCTTCTCTTTTGATCTTTTTTTGCCATTCTCAATGTGTTTTACCAATAAATGTAAATATCTGAAAAACAAAGATACGTTTCAATAGTTTAATAAATAATTTTATTCTTTTGAAATAATTATATATTAATATTCATAACAATAAATAAACAAATACTTTCAATTACATTCCAAATGTCTCCATAATACGTAAATATTTAGAATATTCGACTTTACCCAATAGCAAACGTGGCATAAGAACACTCACCTTTAAACAGTAACATGGTTGAGATTGCTGTTTTAATTTTGCCTAGTCCCAAGATTCTCAGCAGTTGGTAAAAACTGAAGTTTCAACAGAAAAGTGAGGTTTAAGACATGTTTACAAAAGAATTCGAAATTAGGCTACTTGCTATTAGTTTGTGGAAAGGTATACTTGAAGTAGGCCGTATAAGTTTACGTGTCTGTTTGAAATGAGAAATTTAGTATGTCAAATTTATAACTCTCTGTGCTCTTGTGAGTGAAGTATGTGTCTACTTCTACATCTATTGTCTCATTTGTTATTCATCTGAAAATGGTAGCTTGAAAACCTGGTTGGTTTGGCTACCGGTGGACAAATCTCTCAGTTCTGCTCTATCATTCGGTCGCACAGCCTCTAATGTCTTCTGTATATAGGTATTATGGAGCCTCTCAAATAGCCTGTTCAATACTCATGTGCCATGTTTTCTGAGCTGAAAGGAATACATATACTTTTGTTACACAAATTTAGAGACCATTCACTGTGAAACACAGGTATCCAAAACGCACAGACTGATGTATGCATGCTTTGAGAAATATGGTGAGACTTATAACAGTTATATAGTTGAATACCTGTACTTTAGAATGCATGCTGTCTAAACTTGTGTAAAAAAAAGTGTATGTATTTCTTTCTGCTCATAAAACATGGCATCTGGGTATTGAACAAGCTATGTGGGAGGCTCCACAATACCTTCATTCAGAAGACATCACAGGCTCTGCGACCGAGCTACAGAGCAGAACTAAGAGAGTTGTATACCAGTAGCGAAACCGACCAGGTTTTCAAGCTACCATCTTCAGATGCATAACACATCAGACAATAGATATAGAAGCAGACACAAAGGCCATTCACAACACCATGAAACCCCTTAAACTTGACAGACTGAACTTCCCATTTCAAGGAGACACCTAAATTTAGGCGGCGTACTTCATGTGTACCTTTCCATAGACTCATAGCAAGTAGCCTAATCACTAATCCTAAAGCCAATGTGTCTTAAACCTCACTTTTCTCTTGCAGCTTCAGTTTTCAACAACTGCTCAGAATCTTGGGCCTAGCCAAATTTAAAACATCAACCCTTCCCATGTCACTTTTATAAGTCTCACTATGTTTCTCACAGCATGCTTGCATGTGTCTATACCTTTTGCTAGTGGCATCATATATAAAAGAAACATACAAATAAATGTATACCTCTGTTTTATACGTCTAGCATGTTCAGATGCACAACACATGTGGGAATACATATACAAGTAGAGACATACCTCAGTCACAAGACCAAGCAGTCCTTTAAACTTGACAGACTGCACTTCCCATTTCAAGCAGACACCTCAATTTATACAGCGTACTTCAAGTGTACCTTTCCACAGACTCATACGAACTAGTCTAATCACTAATCCATCGACCAACATGTCTTAAACCTTCCTTTTATCTTGCAGCTTCACTATTCACCGACTGCTCAGAATGTTGGGCCTAGCCAAATATAAAGCAGCAACCCTTCGCATGTCACTGTTGTTAGTCTCACTATATTCCTGAAAGCATGCATGCATGTGTCTGTACCTTTTGCTAGTGGCATCATACGTAAAAGAAACATACAAATAGATGTATACCTGTGTTTCACAAATCTAGCAGCTTCAGATGCTTAACACATGTGAGAATACATGTGCAAGTAGAGACATACCTCAGTCACAAGACCATGCAGACCTTAAAACTTCACAGACTGCATTTCCCATTTCAAGCAGACACCTAAAATTTTGTAGTGTATTTCAAGTGTACCTTTCTACACACTCATACAAAGTAGCCTAATCACTAATCCCTCTACCAACATGTCTTAAACCTCACTTTTGAGCTGCACTTTCACCATTTTGCAACTACTTAGGGTGTTGGGCCTAGCCAAACATAAAGCAGTAACCCTTTGCATGAGTCTCTTGTAGGTCTCACCATATTCCTGTAAGCATACATGCATGTATCTGCACCTCATCCTAGTTGCATCATATATAAATGAAACATAAAAATAGACGTATACCTGTGTTTTATACATCTAGCATCTTCAGATGCATAACACTTATGAGAATACATGTGGAGGTACACACATACCTCAGTCACAAGACCATGAAGACCTTAAAACTTCACAGAATGCAGTTCGCATTTCAAGCAGACACCTAAAATTATGTGGCGTATTTCAAGCATACCTTTCCACACACTAATACAAAGTAGCCTAATCAGTAATACCTCTACCAACATTTCTTAAACCTCACTTTTGAGCTGCATGTTCACCATTCTGCAACTACTTAGGGTGTTGGGCCTAGCCAAATATAAAGCAGTAACCCTTTGCATGTGTCTCTTGTAAGTCTCACCATATTCCTGATAGAATGCATGCATGTGTTTGCACCTTTTCCTAGTGGCATCATATATAAAAGAAACATACAAATATACGTATACCTGTGATTTATACGTCTAGCATTGTCAAGCGTCTTTCTCGAAGTTCCCAAAACTTCACAGGAGCAGAATGAAGCCTTTTCCAATGCTACTCTGAGATCCTCTCCACACCCCAAAATCAGGAGACAATGCAGCAAAACTGGCTCCAGAGAAATAACCGTCCATTTTACTAGCTAAGTCCATAGTTTCTCTTCTAGAAGCCAATAAGTCCTGTCTCAAACTCCTGTTCTCTTCCCTAACTGCTAACAACTCTTTTTGAATTGCTTCCAAAACCCCACCTAAATTTTTTAGATCAAATCATTCTGCCATTCTGCTCAGGTGAGTAATAAATTCATGGGCAGTTCACTCTGTCAAGAGTCTTTCTCGAAGTTCCCAAAACTTCACAGGAGCAGAATGAAGCCTTTTCCCAATGCCGCTCTGAGATCCTCTCCACACCCCAAAATAGAACTAAAAGGGGAGTGAAGGATTTCCCAGGGGGGGGAAGGGGATGGGGATTGAGAAGAAACTGCCTCGTCTTCTTCTTAAGGTGTTTTCTACTTCTACTGCTACTTCTAGAGTTTCTTTGCGTAGTATATATATATATATATAACACTGTAAAACAAATTAACACATTACTTCATGCTTGAATATTCTCTAAACTTATTATGCTTGGTATTTTACTCTTCGTGAAAAAACATACCCTTAATAAGACTGGCTATTGCTCCTCTTCTGTTTACTTTACTTTTGTTTTGAATAGAATTTGTATTTTCTAATAGGTATTAGTTTAACTATCCTTATTGAGTAGGTAAGGAAGTTCTTTTCTTGAAAATAATAATTGTATCACTGCCAACAGAAAGAAGTTATTTTAAAGAGGCTTTTCCTTTACTATTAACATTAATTAACATTCTTTTTCTTGCCTTGAATTAGGAATATGTTCAGAATCCAAAAAGTAATAATTTATTTTCTTATTTCTCTCTCATAGGTACTTAAGTGACTGCACAGGATGACGCTGGAGAAAAGTCGGTAAGTAAGAACCAGCGTCTTGGAATTTCTCTGGTGAAGAGCGAAACGACTTGGCAACCTCTTCTGCTTTCTTTTATCTCGTAGACTCTTCCTTGAGGCTGGCAATACACCCGGCGAGAGACGGAAAACTATCGCTTCCGACGGGCATGCGCAACGCAACACTAATCTAAACTAACCCTAACTCTGGTACGCAGGGGCGAGAAAACACCGCTACTCTCCTGACTAGACTTGGTGAAGTGCGCAGTTGGGAGGGTGCGCGCGTGCCTTACACTGTTCCCTAGACCTCTCGCTCCCAGCAGGAAGGCTGGAGCGCTGACTCTTGAACGCTAGTGGTGGCCATCTTAGAAAACTGCAACCCCACCAATGCGGTCCATGATGAGTTTTTTAACTCTCTCTGGCAACGATGAAAACTGGAGCTCCTCTTCGTTCTGTTCCGAGACACTGCCCCTACAATTTGGTAAGTATTGTGTTGCTTTTTGCCTGGATTCCTGATAGTACCCCTCCTCAAGGATGGTTCCCCAAGTCTTGCCTTATGGGGATATTGATCATGGAAGAATTTTACTAATCTTAGCGCATGAACATCAGTATGCGACTCCCAAGACCTTTCTTCAGGACCATAGCCCTTCCAGTCTATCAGATAGGATAACTTCCCATTCTTCCACTTGGAATCTAAGATTCTTTTAACTTCAAACTCCTCTCCTACCTCAGTTTGAACAATCTTTGGAGGTGTCTTTTTCCTGAGACTAGATGAAGATCTATTTAATAATGAGATGTGAAACACTGGGTAAATCTTTAACTGTGGAGGTAGTTTTAACTTATAGGTCACAGGGCTTATCATCATCTCAACTAACAAAAGGGCCAATAAAACGAGGTTGGAACTTCCGATTTCCTCTTAGTCTCAAATTATTTGTACTGAGCCAAACCTTACTCCCTATTGAATAAGTGTCTTCCAGGCTTCTTTTTTTATCAGGATATTTTTTATACATTTCTTTAGATTTTTCTAATTTTTCCTAGCTACCTCATGAGTTTCACTCAAGTGTTGAACTAAGTCCTTCACTGCAGGGACGGTTATTTCACTGGTACTGATTATCAAGTTTGGATGTCGTCCATAGTTTAGATAGAATGGTGAATGGCCTGTAGAACTGTTCAGGGAGTTATTGTGCGCAAATTATGCTGCCCAAAGGAGATCTGGCCAATCCCTTTCCTGATCCAACAGAAAAAGTCTCAAATACTGTTCTAACTCCTGATTTGCCCTCTCTGACTGTCCATCTGTTTCAGGATGATAGCTAGTGGAAAACCTGGTTTCTATGTTCAGACCTCTCGTGAAAGCCTTCCAAAAATGAGATAAAAACTGAGTACCACGATCAGAAATTAGAACCTTCGGAATTCCGTGTAACTTTACTAGATGCAAGTTGAACTGTTTAGCCAGTTCTTTTGCACTAGGAATGTTCTTTAATAGGACAAAGTGAGCCATTTTTGCGAAGGCATCAACCATGACCAATATTGTGTTGAAACCCTGGCTAGATGGCAGGTCTACAATTAAATCCATTGTCACCGTGTGCCAAGGATGAGCGGGAATTGGCAACAGCTGTAACAAATCCTGAGGGAACTGCTGAGTTGATTTTCCCTGAGCACAGATCCCACAGTCCAATACATATTTTTTAATATCCTTGGTCATATTAGGCCCCCAAAATTGTCTCTTAATCAATTCTTCTGTTTTATTTATCCCTTTATGTCCAGCCAATGGATGATCATGACAATCGTACAAAACTCTCTTCTGTAGTTCGGAAGTGGGTATGAACAAACCTCTATTGTGGTATGGTAGTCCATTTCGGTTTTCTCTAGAAGGATCTTCCTTAACCCATTGTTGCATTTCTTCTTGTGACAAAGCCTCCCTTATCGTCTTATCCAAGGTTTCGCTGGCGATAACCCCCACTATTTTGGATTCAGGGATTATTTTCTGATTTTCAATAACCACCTTTTGCACTTCAGAATCTATTCTGGACAATGCATCCACTTTTCCGTTCTTGTTTCCTGGTCGGTAAGTAATTATAAAATTATTATCCGCGAAGTAGAGAGACCACCTGAGTTGTCGAGGTGTAAGGGTTTTTGCCGACTTAAGGAACTGCAGATTTTTATGGTTGGTAAATACTGTTACTGTATGTCTGGCTCCCATTAGATAATGGCTCCACTCTTTAAAGGCATCCTTAATGGCCAGTAACTCTTTTTCAGTGATGGTATAGTTGGTTTCTGCTGGGAGCAATTTCTGGGAGCGGTAGGCAACTGGGTGCAATTGGCCAGTTTCTTTGTGTCTTTGAGATAGAACCCCACCAATAGCTTGGTCTGAAGCATCTGTTTCCAAATAAAAGGGCTGTGCAGGATCCGCATAAAGCAGGATTGGAGTCAAAGTAAAACTCTCCTTTAGTGACTGGAAGGCTGCTTCAGTTTCTCTCAACCAAACAAATGGAACTCCTTTCTTTAACAAACGAGTAATTGGAATCACCTTTTAAGAGAATTATTTAATGAATCTCCTATAGAAATTTGCGAATCCAATGAAACGTTGTATTTCTTTGATGGTCGTAGGAGAAGGCCATTCCAGAACTGCCTTAATCTTTTGTTCATCCATGGTAATTCCTTCAGGAGGTAGGATGAAACCAAGGAAATCCACACAGCGAACGTTGAAGGCACACTTCTCTAGTTTCACGTATAATCTGTTTTCCTGCAGCCTTTCCAAGACTCCTTTTACATGTTCTTGATGTTCTTCTTCCGACGCAGAGTAAATTAATATATCATCGATATAGATGATGGCACATCTGTCAATATATTGATTCAGCACATCGTTTATGAAGTGCTGAAAATCAGCTGGAGCGTTACATAGGCCGTAAGGCATGACCTGGTACTTGTATAGACCAAACTTAGTTCTGAAAGCGGTCTTCCATTCATTTCCTTCTCTGATTCGGACAAGATGATATGCCCCTCTTAGATCTAGCTTAGTATAAATTTGAGCTCCTTTGACCTGGTCTAAAAGCACTGAGATCAGGGGTAAAGGGTACCTGTTTTTGATGGTTATACGGTTCAAGGCTCAGTAATCTATACAGGTCCTTAAATCTCCCTCTTCCTTCTTGGGTACGAAAAACAATAGAGATGAAACTGGGGACTGGGATGGCCTGATGAACCCATTCTTTAAATATTTCTGAATATATCCCTTCAAGAATTGATCTTCTTTTTCCGTTAAGGCGTAGATTCTGCTGCACGGAAGATTCACCCCAGGTTGCAGCTCTATTTTACAATTGTAAGTTCGATGAGGGGGAAGTCTCTCAGCCTCAACTTCACTAAAGACATCTTTATAGTTCTGGTACATCTCTGGAACTTCTTCAGTACGTATAACGCACACGGAAGCACCATTTTTACACAAGCAGGTGGCCAGATTAGATTCTTTAACTTGATTCTCTTCATGATAACAAAACTCCTTACAATATTCCGAATTCATCTTGATTGACCTTTTCTCCCAATCAATCTGAGGGTTGTGTTCTGTTAGCCAAAGGAGACCAAGAATTAACTGAAACTGTGGTGCATCGATTAGGTTAAACTGCAGGAATTCTTGATGTCCATCTGGTAAAATAAGTTCTACCTTTTCAGTGTGACTCACAATAAGACCTGAAGAAAGGTTCATGCCGTCTACCGCTTTCACCGCCTCACTTTTGTCCTTCCGAATTGCCTGTAATCTAATTTTTGTAGCAAACTTCAAGTCGCAAAAGTTTCCGGTGGCTCCCAAGTCAATCATCACAGGTATGTCTGATTGTACAGAAGTTCTGAATTTTAATGTAACCGGTAGGGTCAAGTATGGAGCCGACGATTGTAGAGTATTTGCCAACAAGTGAGAATCTGGAGTTGTAGTTTCTTTAGCACTCACCAATCCAACCCCTCTTACTGGTGGTGCCACAAGTTTTCCTTCGGCAAGGTCCTTGGTTTTTTGGGACAGCTGTACGACTTCGATGAATTCAAGAAGGAGTTTTTGAGAAAATTTCATAGGAGGAGGGTAGCACAAGCTACAGACAATGAGTTGTTGGAGTTGAGACAAGGAAACAAGGAACTAGTCGCATACCTTGCCCAATTCAACAATTCAATGCCGCTCTGAGATCCTCTCCACACCCCAAAATAGAACTAAAAGGGGAGTGAAGGATTTCCCCGGGAGGAAAGGGGATGGGGATTGAGACGAGACTGCCTTGTCTTCTTCTTAAGGTGTCTTCTACTTCTACTGCTACTTCTAGAGCTTCTTTGCGTAGTATATATATATAACACTGTAAAACAAATTAACACATTACTTCATGCTTGAATATTCTCTAAACTTATTATGCATGGTATTTTACTCTTCGTGGAAAAACATACCCTTAATAAGACTGGCTATTGCTCCTCTTCTGTTTACTTTACTTTTGTTTTGAATAGAATTTGTATTTTCTAATATATATTAGTTTAACTATCCCTATTGAGTAGGTAAGGAAGTTCTTTTCTTGAAAATAATAATTTTATCACTGCCAACAGAAAGAAGTTATTTTAAAGAGGCTTTTCCTTTTTTTTTTTTTGATAATCAATTTTATTGACATTTAAGAGAAACCACAACAACAGTACATCGACTGCCGGTGTCAGCACAGAATCTCGTGAAAGCATAACAAGATAGAAATGCCACAAACCCACACCCCCACGCGCTGCCCCAGGGGCCCATACAAGTTTGTCCCCACACCCAAGACATCCACAGTGATTATGATATGAGGTTGAACCATTTACCCCAAATTTTCTGAAATAAATCAGGACAGCCTCGGGCCTCAAAGAGAGGTTCCTCCTGAGATCTGCACCAATCCACCCCTCGTTTCCATCTCCGCACTGTGGGGGGCTTGGTCTGAGACCAGAGCGCTGCAATGTCCCTCTTGGCCACAGCCACCGCAGTGCCAAGGAGATGCTTATCGGCTCGCGAGCTGTCCAGGCCATCAAACACCCCTAGAAGCAGGCGCACCGGGTCATGGGGGACCTCCCACCCCAGGGCCAATGTGAGCTCCAGTTCCACTCCCGTCCAGAATGCTGTAAGGGCGGGGCACTGCCAGATCATGTGGTAGAAGTCAGCGGGGGAGTGGTCGAAACGTGCGCAATTCGGGGTAGGCCGCAGTCGTGCCTTGTACAGCCGTTCGGGGGTGAGATATGCCATGTGTAGTTAATATAGTTGCACCAGACGCAGTTTAGAGGAGGTTGTGAGGGTCCTAGGGGCCATCAGAGCATCGCGCCAGTCCTCGTCTTCCAAGGGGCCCAGCCAACCCTCCCAGCGGGTGTGCAATAAGTCCAGGGATGCGGGCCGTTATTCACCAGGGAGCGATTAATCCTCGATACCCCCCCTCTGCCCAGGTCTCCCATCATCACCTGCGCCTCAAGCAGACTGAATTCAGGGAAGGAAGTGGGGGATGGGATGTGCACATTGAGGGCGTGCCGGAGCTGTAAGTATCGGTAAAACTGGGAGGGGAGGAGGGAGTAGCGTTGCTGCAGGTCTGTGAAGGTCCTGATGTGGTCCCCTGTCCAGACGTCCCCGAGAGGTGAGATCCCCAGGCGGTTCCAGTGGTCGAAGTCCCGCAGAGAGGAAGTCTCCCGCAGCCAAGTTCCATGCCATAATGGCGTGTGATGGGTAAGTTTCTGGCTCCATTTCGTGTGGCACAGGGCAGTACGCCAGGCCAGTAAGACGGCCCTGGTGATGGGGGAAGGGCTTGGGGTATCGGAGCCCCATACAAGTACGCCTGGAGCTGTGGGAAGTCCATAGTTCGGAGCTCAACCCGTTATGCCGGGTCGGACCAGCCGCTGGTAAACCAGTCGTGGACCACAATAAGTCTAGTGGCCAGATAGTAGAGATGGAGATTAGTCACCCCCATGCCGCCGTCATATGGAGGAATCCGGCAGTGAGCCAGCGCCATCCGTGGTCGTCCACCCCCCCACAAAAACCGGGTAAGCAGGCCATCAAGCTCCCGGAACCAGCTCCCCGGGAGGTGAAGGGTTATGTTCTGGAGAATATAAAGAAAACGGGGGAGAACCATCATTTTAAAAAGGGCGCTACGGCCTAGGGGATTAAGAGGGAGGGACTGCCATCGTTTAAGGTCCGCCTTGGTCTTGTTGACCAAGGGCGTAAGGTTAAGGGCCCATTCAAGTTCTGGGAGCAGGGCCACCCAGATCCCCAGGTACTTAAAAGACTTCCGCCGCAGGGGAATGGTGGTTTGCCAATCGAAGCAGGATCGGGACGGGTGAAGAGGAACCAACGTGGATTTTGCTGGGTTGAGGCGCAGGCCCGAAACCCGCTCAAAGGCAAGGAGAACATCCAGGCTCCGCGGGCCAGAGACCTCAGGATCCGCCAAGAAGAGGAGGACGTCATCCGCATAGAGGGCGATTTTGTCCACTTGAGAGGGGTCCCACTCCCACCCCTGAATGAGAGGGTCGCCCCGAACGAGCAGGGCCAGAGGCTCCATCGCCAAGGCAAACAGGAGCGGCAAGAGCGGGCATCCCTGACGGGTGCCCCTCTGGATGGGGAATGCCTCGGAGAGCGCTCCGTTGACCAAGACCCGCGCTGTGGGGTTGGAATATAAGATGTGGACGAAACTCCTGAAGGGGAGACCAAATCCCATCAACTCCAGCACCTCCTCCAGATACCGCCAGTCGACGGTGTCAAATGCCTTCTCGAAATCAATGAGAAGCAGAGCCAGGTACGGGGTAAGCAACTGGTGGTGAGCGAGGGCAAGGTGGAGGCGGTGTATGCAATGCCGAGTACTACGGGCGGGCATAAAACCACATTGGTCCGGGTGGACCAGGTCGTGCAGAAGAGGACGGAGGCGTTGCGCCAAAACCGTGGCGAAAATCTTCACCTCTGTGTTGATGAAGGAGATGGGACGATAGTCCGCACAGGCGAGGGAGGGCGGCTGCGTCTTGGGGATCACCACAATAGTGGCCACATCCGTCTCCGCAGGGAAGGATCCCGCATCTACCACATGGCGGAACAGCTCTACCAAGTGCGGGACCAACAAATCCCGATAGGCCGCATAGTACTCCTGGGGATAGCCATCAGGGCCGGGGGTCTTGCCGGAGTGTAGGAGAGTAATGGCCTTGTGCACCTCTTCCGGGGTGACGGGGAGATCCAACGTCTCCGAGTCAGCTCGGGGGAGACCGGGCAGCTGAACGGAGGCCTCGGAAAGCAGCGCGGCCACAGGGGCCCCAAGGGGCCAGGCCTCATAGAGGTGAGCATAGTAATCCGCAAATGCCTGGGCAATGGCCCGGGAGGAGAGGTGATGGGTACCAGCTCCATCTCGGATCTTGGGGATGATGCGACTGGCCCTGGGGTAGGAGACGAGATTGTGGAGGAGCTTCCCATTCTTGTCCCCCCAGCCGTAAACACGCGCCACCGAGGATCGCCAAAGCGCTTTGGCGGATTCTAAGGATATATGGCAAATCTCCTCGCGGAGAAGAGCGAGCTGTCGGGAGGAAGTTGCATCATCGGGAATAGGGTGAGCCGCCTCCAACTGAGCCGCCTAGGCCTCCAGCTGCAACAAGCAGGCATTCTGGGCCGCGCGCCTTGCGTGGACCAGCCCCTGTGCTACGCCGTGCATCGTGGCCTTACTGGCCTCCCAGACTGTGCCCGGGGAGGGGACCGAGCCCTTATTGGTGGCTAGATAATGCTCAAGTTCCTGCCGGAGGGTCTCCACAAAATCAGCATCCTGCAAAAACCAGGCGTTCATCCGCCAGACCGTGCGGATGCCCTCATTGGGTCGCCCGAGATGGAGAGAGACGGGAGAATGGTCAGAGATACCGCGGGGAAGAATGGCCACCCCAGTCACCCGTTGGCAGTCAAGGGCAGGCAGCAGTAGTAGGTCTATGCGAGAGTGGGTGTGATGTGCCGCCGAGGTATGGGTGTATTGGTCCAGTCGAGGGTTCCACACCCTCCATACATCGCAGGGACCCAGAGCAGCGGACCAGTCAGAGAGGCGCTTAGCGGAGGCAAGGCGAGATGCAGAGGGAGTACCTGTTGAGTCGCGCAGCGGCTGCAGAATGGCATTGAAGTCACTCCCGATGATCGTCAGACCCTGGGAGAAAGACGAAACCAGCACCGTGAGGCGCTTGAGGATTGTAGGTTGTATCGTGGGAGGAATGTATGTGCATAGGAGATTAAGAGGGTACCCCTCGACCCTACCCGCAATGGCGACGGAGCATCCCTGGACATCAGTCTCCACCCTTGTCAGTTGGAAGGGAAAACCCCTGCGCATCAATATGGCCACCCCCTGGGATCCCCGCGCGTAGCCGGAGTGCCAGACCCTGTCGAACCTGTATCGGGCAAGGAAAGTGCAGTGAGTCCCCATGAGATGTGTCTCTTGTAAGAAGAGGATGTCAGGCGTTTGGCGCTGGGCACTGCGGAGAACCGCTGTTCGTTTGATACGGTCTAAGAGACCATTCACGTTCCACGACAGGATGTGGAGAGGTCTAGGAAGGGTGGACATCAGGGCACTGGTTAAGGGGCATATGTGCCTGGGTGGAAGGTGCCAATGCCTCGGGGGGAGCGGCCCCCCGGAACACGGGCGTAAGGACTGGATCCGGGAACCGGGATCGGTCTAGAGGCTTGCATAGTGGTGAGCGTGCGCACTGCGCTGGCAGGCAAAACAGAGACCACCGGCCCACTCCAGGTGAGACCCGGGAATGAGGCCCATGTGCTCTAGGAAAGCGCGGGACAGGGTCAGTGGCGTGTGTGCTGAAAAGGCTATCAGAAACAAAAAACAGCGGCCCATAGGCGGCCAAAAACAAAAACCAGTTGGGAGACAACGGTCTACCCACCCTCCCTCGCCCCCCAACACCCCCCACCCTACACTTCCACAAGTGAAGCATCTGTCGCCCTGAAAGAGAAACGCCCTAAAACAGCAACACAACAAGTCAGAAAGCTAAGCTAAAACGGTTAGCAGGACATGAACATGACGTAGATGGACCCCTCCATATAGTAGGATATGAGATTCGTGTACAACTGGAAATACATTTGAAAGAGTTATGCTGTCACTTGCAGCAGTTTGAGAAGACAACGTACGGACCCCCTGATTCTGGGCCCCTGAGTTCAAGCTCCCTCGTCGTCCCCAGATACCCGAAGAGCGGGGCTCCTCGACAAGTCTTAGTCTGATATGGCAGGGCGCAGAGTCTTGGAGGGGTCTGGAATGCGGCTCAGGTCATTCAAGGAGCCCCTCGAGCTGGAAATAACAGATCTCTGGGCTAGCGCCTGGGGAAGGGACCGGTGGGATACCGCATCCGGTGATCTGGAGGCCTCGTCGCGGCGGTCCCCCTTCCTGCGGGACCTGGTGCGGCGCCTCTGAGGTCTGGGCGTGACCCAGTGGGGCTGCGTATGCTCTCGCCGAGCTGGGGAGGAGACAGGTTGGCCCCGGAGGGGACGCTCCTCCATGAGCCAGGTCCAGGCCGCCTGGGGGGTATCAAAGAAAAGTGCCTTGTCCTGGAACACCACCCTGAGCCGGGCCGGGAAAAGGAGACCATAGCGAAGGCCCAGGCTGCAGAGCTTCTGCTTAACATCATCATAAGTTCGACGTTGGGCCTGTACCTCCCTGGTGTAGTCCGGGAAGACCATGATCTTGCTGTTTTGAAACGCCAGTGGACCCTGCGCCCTAGCCGCTCGGAGGATAGCATCCCTGTCTCGGAAGCTGAGGACCCTCAGAATGATGGGACGGGCTGGAGCCCCAGGCAGAGGACGGGGGGCCAGGGAACGATGGGCACGCTCAACTGCGAACCAAGGGGAAAGGGAGTCTTTGGGCATCCAAGAGCGTACCCAGGTCTCCACAAACGTGTCCACATGGCCCTGCTCAACCCCCTCGGGAAATCCAATGAGGCGTAGGTTGTTTCTCCTCGACCTGTTTTCCGCGTCCTCGGCCCGACGGTGGAGCTCCAAGGTCTGGGTCTGGAGGCGGGCCACTTGAGTCTTAAGTTGGCCTATGTCATCTTCGGCTGTGGTGATGCATGATTCTGCCTCCGTAATACCTCAGTCACAACACCATGCAGACGTTAAAACTTCACAGACTGCACTTCCCATTTGAAGCAGACACCTAAACTTTTCCAGCGTATTTCAAATGTATCCTTCCACAGACTCATACAAAGTAGCCTAATCACTAATCTCTCTGCCAACATGTCTTGAACCTCACTTTTGTACTTCAGCTTCACTATTCTGCAAGTACTCAAGGTGTTGGACCTAGCCAAATACAACGCAGTAACCCTTCGCATATCACTGTTGTAAGCCTCACCATATTCCTGAAAGCATGCATGTATTTGTCAGCACCTTTCCCTAGTGGCATCGCATGTAAAAGAAACATACAAATAAACGTATACCTGTGTTTTATAAATCTAGCATCTTCAGATGCATAACACGTATGACAATACACGTGCAAGTACACACATACCTCAGTCACAAGACCATGCAGACCATAAAACTTCACAGAATGCAGTTCCGATTTGAAGGAGATACCTAAAATGATGCGGCATACTTCAACTGTACCTTTCCACAGACTCCTACAAACTAACATAATCACTAATCCATCTACCAATGTACACATATTACTATGCACAAACTATTTCAATCATCATTTCAGCACAATAAAACAAAGTACAATACACATCTGTACATTTCAGTAACATATTTCAAACATCACAATTCTCAAATAATTTCAAAACTTTAAAAATAAAGCTTTTCAAATCTAGAAATATCACTACAAAGAGTGAAGCACTACTACATAATATATAACACAACTTACACATTTGTAACTCGACTTTCAAATACTATTGCAGAATATGAAATATCAGAAACTCATAAAAGATTTTCTTTTGCACACATAAAGTTTAATGCACCACTCTCAACAAGGTAAAATCAGTAATGGCAAACTTTCCCTCTCTTTCTGCAGACAAATAAATGTAAGTAACAAATCAAATTGCTTTCTACATCATTTCAAATTGTGAAACACATTTCTATTGGTTAGACATATAAACCCTTTCGAACTGTCTTCTAAAAGTGCCCAAACTGGTTCTGTAATTTTCTGGAGTCGCGGCTCCACCGCGGTGCCGCAGTGAAGCTTTGCGGTCGTGCTGCGAATCCATACGGGAGTTCAAAAACCTATTTCTAATAATACTAGTATTATTTTTTAACAACACACTACTTCTACACATACTACTGACTTAGAAAAACTTAATTTAGTAACATAACTTATATATAAGTTACCATTTCACATTTTAAATCCACAGTTAACTTTTAACCCTTCCCCCATCCTGCTTAATCCCAGTTTCTATAGAAACACTTTCTGCAGCATTTAACTGTACTGGCAGGTCACAAGTTCATCATATTTTCAAATTCAGCACAGTGGCTTACAAATGCAAATAGCATGTGTCGTTGACTTTTGCAAAATATTACCTTATCCTATCTACTGTACCTTTCAAACATTTTTTAATAAACAATAAGAAACATGCTTCTTCAGGAAAGTAACATGCAACCTATTTTTGAGTGCACAATGTTAATGAACAACCAATCACTTATCGGCTTTTTCTAAAACAGCATCTTCTCCACCATTTTAGATACCTCTCATTCTACCAACTGACTACCTGAGCTACAGACATCTTTTCATTCCTTCCAGACATCCCTTCAAGATGCTTACAGTATGGATTGTAGGGCACAGCTATTTTTTCTGGTGCAAAACGTATGCTGAACACAGAGGTATTGACAAAGACCTAGGTTTGCAAAATGTGGATATTAAATGGATTGCACAGAGAGGATTAAAGTGGCACCAATTGATGCCTTTGGTTAAAACCTCTTTGCATCTCCAACCCCCTGACCTCATGATTGCGCACTGTGGTGGCAATGACCTAGGCACATTGACTGGGGTAGGTCTGCAAATGCTAATGAAGTATACCTTTGCACAATTGATGTTGCTTTTGCCTCAAACTGTCTTTGTATACTCTAATATATGCCAAACAAAGAAATGGAAGTGGCCAAATCAATTCTGTGCACAGTTTGAGAAAGCTAGGAAGAATGTCAATAAAGCTTTCTCTGCTTACCTCAGAGACCATAGCATGGGCTCCATCTATAACAGCAATCTACGTTTTCACATGGATGACATCTACAGAAGTGATGGAGTTCACTTCACAGATAAAGGGAACAGAGTGTTTCTCAACAACCTTAAGCTGTGCATCCGCACTTACATGTAGCTCCAACAAAGTCATAATGAAAACAAGGGCTCTTTTTAGAGCCACCTTATAACCCAACAGTCAATCTTATTTTTTTTAAAACATACATACTCTTTTTAATTTTTTTGTGGATTCGCGAACCCGTTGTGAATCCTCAAAACAAAAGCACAAATTCAATGTACTACAACACAATACACTTCTCACGTTTAACTTTTATTTTTTTATATTATTACTAACGCTATCAAATTTAATGTGATTATTAACTTCAATTTCACTAACTCTATGAAAAACGTCAGAAATGCAACACTACCTTCTAAATTACATATAATTAAATTATTTATTTAAGGTAGATCCACGAATCCACCGCGATGTTACACTGGGGGGCCGCGCTGAGAGCCATGATGGGGTCGCGACTCCTATGACGAGAAAAAATAAATAATTAATGCACCCCAGTTACATTACCCGATATCGGCCCAGGGGGCCCCATCCCCCAGTGCTTGGCCATTTTTTATTAATGAAAAAGGAGAGGGGCCGATTGGCCCCCACTCCCGGGCAATTTTTGGTCCCGGGGACCCCATCCCCCGGGGCCCAGCCTTGTCTTTTTTTAAATAAAATTTAAAAATAAAAAACAGGAGGTGGTCTGAGTGGCCCCCCTCCCGGGCCATTTTTGGCCCCAGGGTCCCCATCCCCTGGGGCATGGCCTCTGTTTGAGGACCACAGGGGGAGCCCCAATGCCGCCGTGGTCCATGCCTCCTGCGGGAGCCGGCATTGCTTTTGGACAAAGGGAGCTGCTGACATGCAGCTCCCTTTGCCCAAATGCAATACTGCTTTGCTTCATGGAAGGGAGAGCAGTTTTCCTGCTCTCACTTCCATGAAGCGAAGCAGAAGTTTGCTATGACAGGGCGGGAGCAATGCTTCCACCCTGCCATAGCAAACTGCAATGTTCCGGGGTGGGCACCCCGGGACATTGCTGGAGCCGGCCCAGGGGGTGTTAGTCCCCAGGGCCAGGGAAGGCATCTGGAGGGGGGCCGCTTGGCCCCCCTCCCAACAAGTTTAAAGCCCCAGGGAGGTGGGGGTCCCAAGGGCCGGGGGTCTGCAACGGACCCCCACCCTTAATTTATGTATGCCCCGGGAAGGTGGTGGTCCCTGGGTCAGTGTGGGGGGCAAGAGCCCCCTCACACTTCATTTTAATTATTGTTGCCCCGGGGAGGTGGCGATCCCTGGGGCTGCAGGGGATGCAAGGCCCTCTGCATTTAAACATTAAAGCTCTGGGGAGGTGGCTATCCCCGGGGCTTGGTGGTGCCCACGTGGCCCCCCACCCATAATTTAGGAATTCCCCGGGGAGGTGGTCCCACCTCCCTGGGGCTTTACTGTTAAAAGGAGGGGGGCCAGGGCACCCTTTTCAAGGGCTTTACAAGCCTAGGTGACTTCACCTTCCCTGGGCTAAAAAAAGATTGAAGGGGGGCCGCGTAGACCCCCCTGTGCCCTGGGGACCACGAACTCCCCAGGGCTAAATAACAACTATTGGGGTCACTGTGCACCCCTCGGGCCCTGGGGACCAACACCTCCCTGTGCTGGCCCGTGCAGATCAAAGGAAGGGGGATGCTTGCCCCCCCTCCTGGAGCCAATATTGAGCCTGGGGACCGCTACCTCCCAGGGCTGGTTCCTGCTATGTCCCATGGCGCCCATCCAACCCTGAGACATAGCTGTTTGTTCTGTCTTGGCGGGAGCTTTGACAGCTCCTGCCAAGTCAGAACAAACATGAACTCTGCTCTCAGTATATGAGAGCTGTGAAACTGCTCCTGCTTGCTGAGAGTGGAGTTTTCATCTGTTACCCTGCCTGCTGTCAAGCGGGCAGGGAAACAGACAAAAGGGTTGCTCTGACAGACAGGGAGCTGCATGTTTTGCAGTTCCCTGTCTGTGAGAGCAATGCCGGCTCCCACAGGAAGAAGGGAATCGGCTGGGACTGCAGTGTCCATGAGGCTCCTCCCATGGGTGCGGGGGGACAATACGAGAGAGAGGCAAAATAAAGGTCAGAAATGAACAGAAAGAGGCAGAATAAAAGTCAGAAACAAGCAGAAAGAGGCAGAATAAAGGTCAGCAGTGAACAGAAAGAGGCAAGATAAAGGTCAGAAACGAGCAGAAAGAAACAGAATAGAGGCCAGAAACTAGCAGAAAGAGGCAGAATAAAGGTCAGCAATGAGCAGAAAGAGGCAAAATAAAGGTGAGAAACGAGCAGAAAGAGGCAGAATAAAGGTGAGAATCGAGCAGAAAGAGAATGACTAAAGGTCAGAAAGAAGCAGAAAGAGGCAGGATAAAGGTCAGCAACGAGCAGAAAGAGATCAAATCAAAATCAGAAACAAGCAGAAAGAGGCAAAATAAAGGTCAGAAATGAGCAGAAAGAGGCTTAATAATGGTCAGCGACAAGCACAAAGAGGCAAAATAAATGTGAGAAACAAGCAGAACAAGGCAAAATAGAGGTGAAAAACAAGCAGAATAATGGTCAGCAACGAGCAGAAAAAGTCATGATAAAGGTGAGAAACGAGCAGAAAGAGGCAGAATAGAGGTCAGAAACGAGCAGCAAGAGGCAAAATAAATGTCAGACACAAGTAGAAAGATGCAAAATACAGGTCAGCAATGAGCAGAGAGAGGCAAAATAAAGGTGTGAAATGAGCAGATAGAGGCAGAATAAAAGTCAGATACTAGCTAAAAGAGGCAAAATAAAGGTGAGAAGCAAGCAGAAAGAGGCAAAATAAAGATGGGAAACAAGCATAATAATGGTCACCAACAAGCAGAAAAAGTCATGATAAAGGTGAGAAATGAGCAGTATGGGTCAATTTGTAACTGCAGTGTTGGCTGCTTAATATGCGTCTGCTTCACTTAATGTGGCATTTGCAATGTTTTCAATACATTGCAAACCGAACACACGAGGTGTGTTGTTTCCCTTCGCCCACTCAGTCACCTCTTTAGTTTTTCCGAAGTTCTTCCATCCCAGCCTACCAAATTGCAAAATCCATTTTTGACATGTGCCACATTTAATTCTATAACCATGTGAAGTGAAGAGATTCCAGAATATATTTCAGGGATTCCAATAACAGATTTATTTTACACTTGTTAAAATGTTTCCCTTTCGAATTGTGTAGTGACTGAATAAGCCAAAGATGACAAATCGATGATCAGTGTAGTGGCCCCTCCACCCTACCTTTCTACTCCCTCTACCCTACCGGCCACAGTAGAGTAAATCAAGTTTCCTTTCCTTGCATACTGCCCAGCGAATGAATTTGTTGGAAATATGTAGTGGTGGATAGGTCATAGAGTAAAGGGGGAATAAGTGCAATATATTGATGTCAAGTTTGGCGTATGTGATACACTATATGTTATGTTATGTTAAAGGCACTTGTTAAGTGCACGTACACCAAACGGTTTCATGGTGCTGGAGTCAAAGGGGAGGCTGCAGCAACAAGATAATTAACTAGTCATACGCCTTGGAGAACAGCCAGGTCTTAAGCTGTTTCCTAAACTATGCATAAGACGTCACAGACCTCAGCTCTACAGGAAGCGAGTTCCAAAATTGCGGGGCCAAAACCGCAAATCTTAGTCCCCCGTACTTCTTGCGTTTGAATGGTGGAATAACCAGCAAGTTCAAGTGGGAAGAGCGCAGGTCCCGAGAAGGAGTATAGCGCTGGATCCTAGAAGAGATGAATGCTGGACTATTACCATAGAGGGCTCTGAAGATGGTATATCCCAGCTTGAAGCCGCAGCGTTTAGCCACAGGAAGCCAATGTAGACTCTTCATCAGTGGTCTGACATGGGACCATTTGGGCTGACGAAAAATCAGCCTGGCTGCTTGGTTCTGCACCAGCTGTAAGCGATGTAATTGATATGCTGGGATACCAACATACAGTGAATTGGCATAATCAACACAGGAGATTACCAGAGCTAGGATGACCAAGGTCAGGGCTTCAGTGGTCAAGAATCTACTGATCTTTCGAATTCTTCGTAATTGAAAGAAGAAAGCAGAGACCACTGAGCCAATCTGGGCTTTCATAGACAGATCATTACTGATCACAATGCCCAAACTCTTGGTAGAGCCTGCTGGGAGTGGGGGATTTCCCAGCAATGGAGGCCAAAAGTTGGAGTTCCATGGGTATGCTGACCCACCCATAAGGATTAGCTCGGTTTTATCAGGGTTCAATTTTAGTTAATTACTATTCATCCATTCGCTGATGAAATTCAGAGTGGATTGAAAATTAGACACAGCAGCTGCAGGTGAATTGATATCAAATACTAACTGAAGGTCGTCAGTGTAGTTAAAGGTTCCAACCTTTATTTCTCTCAAAGAGCAAACAAAGGGTAGTAGGTACAGGTTGAATAAGAGGGGTGAAAGGGAGGAGCCCTGAGGTACCCCACAGTTCAATTTCATTTTATTGGAGGAGAAGTTGGCAAGGCGAACCGCTTGAAATCGGTTGCTGAGAAAAGAAGAGAGCCACTTCAACGCCAGACCCTTGATCCCGGCATTGCTGACACGGTCAATCAGGAGATCGTGATCGACCGTGTCAAATGCTGCTGACAGATCAAGGAGTACCAGGGCCTGGATGATACCTTTGTCAGCCCCCCTTCTAAGCTCGTCCATAACTGTAAGGACAACTGACTCCGTTGAGTGGGCAGGACTGAAAACTGCCTGATGAGAGTCAAGAAAGTGAGAGTGTTCAACGAAGGAACTGAGGCAGTTTGCTACATGAGCTTCTAAGATTTTGCCTACGTAGGGCAGCAAGGAGATGGGACGATAGTTGCTGAGGACCAGAGGGTCTGAGCTAGGTTTCTTTAGGATTGGAACAATTTCTGCACTTTTGAATGTATTAGGGACTATACCCAGCTTGAGAGAATTGTTCAGGAGTGAAAGAGGGGGGTCCGGGCAAGTGAGAAAGACTTCCCGCAGAATGTGAGGGGGACAGCTATCAGTAGGGGAACCGGAACCAACCTTTTTAAGTAAATCAAAGATTACCTCCCTTGAGATCAGAGGAATTTGATCAAGTAGAAATGGATTTTTGCATATGAGCGGAGAGAGCGTAGAAGAAGTATGAGTAGGGATGCTAGCCTTAATAGTGGCAATTTTCTCAATAAAGTAGGAGTTGAGAGAGTCACATAAGGATTGCGAAGGGACAGTTTTCGCCATGACTCTATCTGGTTTAGCAAGCTCGTCTACTATAGAGAAAATATCCTTGGGCTTATTTGCCGAATTTAAGATTTTTATGGAGAAGTAGTCCGCCTTAGTTTGAAGAATAGCGTTTTTATATTCTTTAAGCTGAGTTAAGAATATAACCTTTTTGTCTGAGGAATAGTGGCGTCTCCAACTACGTTCTGCTTGCCTTAAAGCGAGTTTCTTTGATTTGAAGTTGTCGGAGAACCAACGTTGGGCGTCATGGGGTCTCATGATCTTGGTTTTCCTGATAGGAGCAATACTATCACTAGCAGATTCAAGCCATGTCTTAATACTTTTTGCCTGATTGTGAAGAAACTCCTGAGCTGTCGGGGCCATGGCAGTTAACAATGAGCGAAATTCAGCAATATTTGCGTGCTTCCAGTTTCTAGCCAAGTGATTTTCTGTTTGTGGGGGTTTGGTAGAGAGAACACTAGAGATAGTAAATGTAATAAAATGATGGTCCGACCAAGTGCAAGGAGAGATAAATAACTTAGAGATTTTCAAGTTAGATGTCCAAACTTGGTCTAAGGTACTACATGTGATACACTAATCACATATTTCTTTTACTTTTTATTTGCTTTGTCCGCATCCTCAGCTTTTCTCGAACAAAGGTGCCAGATATATTCTATATAGCCCATTCTTTTCCCTGTAGTGAAGTCCATCAAATTCATTTTCCTCAACGTCTACTTACGGGGGACAGGATAATATATTAATATCTGCATTTCATACGTGAGGTGTGTGACGTAGTATCTTATTTATCATTCATCTGCCTCTTTGGAGACAGGGGAAAAAGAGAAATGCATTTTAGTGAAGAACAGGGCCATTGGAATTAAAATTAGATAATTGTCAACTACAGCTGCAGACAGTAGCAAACTAGCTGACGCACTGTCTAGCAATGAGCATGGCTTCATTATTTTAGCACTAAAAGAACAACAAGGGAACCCTACTCACTGGGAGCCTGGGTGAATAAATTGGAAGCGTAACAGTGGCTCCTGTGAACTAGTAAAAATAGTAATAATAAAGATGCACACAATGGCAATGTACAGAGTCACGTTGATGTCAGAGAGAGAAGCTAACCACAGACACAGAAGTGTAGGTGTATAACTGCTTTTATAAATTTTTGGTATGTAAAATACAAAGTATATAAACTAAAAATACAAAAATGTTAATGTTAGGAAAACAATAGTTTACCAGGTAGTGAATGCATGTCCCAGTGAAAAAAACATAATAAACCTAGACAGATAGTGACGTAATGCGTGACTTATGTACAAGGTTTTAAAACAATAGGGCGACCATTTGTAGTTTTTACAATATAAACAACACTAAATACAATCATCAATGTTGGATCAAGGTTCGCCCTGTTTAACAGTCATTATTTTAGCACAGCATACAACTTGTACTCAATATAGCGCATAATGCCATATTCATTAATGAGAGGTAATTTATTTTTCAACTCAAAATGACTGACTCTGTTTATAGTTACTTGAAAAGTCTTTAGAAGAAAAAAATAATCAAATCACTGTTTTTTTAATGTGGTGATGTTATTCTTCCTGTTAATACTTTTCTGCCAAACAGTCAGTGCTTTTTTATGCAAGGCATGTGTGGGTAAAACATGAAATTGACCATGTGACTCTCCTAATCATAATCACGTCATATAAATTCCAATGGCCCTAGGGGACCAGCAATGTACTGATACTGTGCCAGTCAGTTTTTTTTAAAACAATTGTTTGTACAAAGCATTATTTACAATTTGTCTTTTTTGTTTTTCTCAATATAGCTGCTCCTGCTGATCTAGCCGGACCATCCAGCAGGCAGGGGATAGCGTCCCATTTGCAGCGGCAGAGACTGACCGGTCCCCCTCAGTCTCCAGCCTCCTGGCTATCCCATTGCCGGCACCACCACCAGCCAACTGCTGACACTTTTTCCTTGGTCATTTTGAGTTTTGGGGCTTGGGTCAGTTTTACTTGGGGAGAGGGGTGGGCATGTTGTTTGGGTGGAGAGGGTGGGTTTCTTTGTAAATAAATAAAGGGGAAAACTATTTTATTCAAGCTAAATGTATGACTGAAGTAGTTTGTTTTATTTTTACTTTGTACTTCTGCCTTTAAGTAGTTTTACACAGCCTGTTTGTGTGCTTGTAACTTCAGAGAGAGCATAGCACTTAGCTATAGAATTGTACTTCTCTAACTATCTTGACCCTTAGGGGGCATGCTGCCATGATGACCTATATTGTGTGCAACAACCTAGGTAAACAATAGTAGCAGTTAGTTACTTACTTACTAAGTTAAATGTCATCCTTACTAGTTATCTTACCTGAATATAGATGAAGCAATAACAGGGGAGGCATCACAACTTCACAAGCGAGGTCCCATTTCCAGTTCCACCCAGGTGTGCTCCAACTGTAGGATTCATCTGAATGACTGATTGATTATCCATCGTAGGCAACTAAATGAAATAGAAAGACTGAGTTAGTGGGTTATATATTTATCAAAGATTTACAAAGAATTGACATCACCTGAGTTCTACATGATGACACAACGAGAATACCTGATAGTGCTAAAATACAAAAAATAGCCATGCTAGTAGGTTTTGGCTAATGTGGAGCTAGCAGTATTATTTGTGAAATCCTCAAGTTATAAAAAATAGACTCAAAGTCTGGAGCGGACAAGCTAGGGTCAGGCGTTTACGGTTACACATCACAAGGCCTAAATGATGATGTTGATGACTGATGTTCTTCATTCTATATCTAAAATATGGATTGTTTTGAATGCACAGGTGGGTAATAGACCAATGTGGGCTATTGCTTAGAAGATCCTTCAGTAATTTGGTGTTGCTTCGACCACATCTGCCCCACCAAGTGTGTGAACCATTGATTGTGTAAATTAAGCCAAACCTCAATAAATCACACAGCCCGGGGGAAGAGGGTTATGGGTTTGATGAATGGATGGGAAAGAGCATTTGGGGAAAGGTTTGACAAACACAAACACTACAACACAAGGACAACATTTGTCTGGTCAATGAGAGCAGCACATCATTTGCCATCAATCTGTTGTTAGCAGGAAATAAAGGAATGAGTGTGATAGAGTACAGAAAAATGCATTGTAAACAGTCCTTCTGCCCCGGAGACCCAAGTTATCAGATATTTAAATGTTCTGTCTTCTAGGTTGGGGAGTGAACCCACCAACCCAGTTCTCTTAATATGATTGTTAAAGAAAAATTATACTGTATTGCAAAATTAGGTGGTGCATCTGCATTCTCCTCGGGAATGTCCACCCTATTGTGCCTGTCTGGACTGGTCAAGTAGGTAAGCAGGAGTGTTGTTGAGCTCAGCTAGCTTTCGCCTTTCGTTCATGCAGGAGACTAGAAGAAGGCCTGCGGATTACAAAAGAGAAACTGTATTTTAGAGTCAAAGAGAAGGACAGTAGGATGAAAGCTTTATGAGGAGTGTATCAAGAAGACACGGAGGCAGAGAAAAAAAACCAAGAGGGGGAGTTTTACTTTTGCCACAAGTCCAACACACACACACTAACAGAGCTCACTTGTGGTACAAAGACAAAAACATCAAGCCTACAGATTTTTATTACTTTATTTTTCAGTTTGATTCGAATACAATAAGCAGATAACATTTTTCAATACCTAATTACAAGGTTTGCATTATACGATAGTAAATGCCCATAGCTTTTCCTTTCAATCGAGCTAGTCAGTCCCAATGCAGCATTTCTCTCAGGCATCTTCTCTTAATATTTTTCAAGATTTTGCAATCCATCATGACAAATCACTGTATTTTCCTACTATCCTAATTTTGAAGACATCAGCAACGGAGCGTGGTGTTCTAATTTATTTATCAAATGTGAAGGTAGGTTCCTGGTTCCCTTCAGAATTGTTGCATGCACATATATAGATGCCAGTGGGTTCCATGTCATATGTGATGCTGTCAAGCAGTCCTAACATTATATTCAATACCAGTTTGCTTTCGGAGACTTAAAGTTTTTGTTTTATCTCAAAAAGCATGCACATAAAAATCACAGCAGGCAGTCTGCTGGTTGACAATAAGCAAGCTCTGTTTCAAGGTGTCACAAATGATATTCTGCATCTTTGAAGATTTCTACACCTACTCCTTTAATGCTGCTCATAGTGTGAACAGTTTCTGTGAGGAGTCTTGAATTGCTGATTGTACCTGTTTTGTGAAGGAGACTTGTCCTGATACTAAATACATTGCAATGCGTGACTGAGATTTTTAAATCTGTTGCCACTACAGCATCTAAATTGTGCAGGTGGCTTGCACTGCTTCTTGATCTCTGTGCTGTCCCTGTTTTGAGAATAACTCTCCCACACATGGATATCATTTGGGAGTCGCCCAGGGCTTTGATTTCCAACCTCGACTAAGTTGTTTGCGACCAATGTGAATTCTGAAGGCACCATTGAACTGGTCTGCTCCAAGAGAGGGAGAAAAATGAAATCTGCATTCAGGGCATGGAAAACTGTCAATCCGCAGTCATTGCAGCAGCCAAAGCCAACGGTCCAGCCCTTTTGTAGTACTTTTGCATGTATGAAGCAAGACCCAGTATTGCACTGCCACAGTTGAGGTCATGTTACGAGTTCTACTAGTGACAGCGTGAGATGCGTACAACATACTTGCTGTTTCCTTTTAGTTTTATTCTAAAAAAGGGGGATACTATGCACTGGAAGTGGGCTTTTCAAGCTGGTTACAGCAACCACTTGAAAGGAAAAACAGTTTTGGTTTTTCTTACATGTAAGCTCCTGTCATGTAGCTGGAGTGATGGGAGGAGCTTTGTGATTGCACATAATTGTTTCTATATTGCTCAATGCCATTAGAGTAGGGGCACCATTTTTCAGTCATGAATTAAAAAAAAATAGAATACATTCTGTGAGTTGGAATTCCTTCAAACATTATATGGCTAAATTTCCAAATTAAAATGGTTTGTAAAAGTAAAGGATGGACCTGAATAGGGTGTCACTGATGAGATGGACTATCTGGTAACCTTACTAGACATTAATGATAGTTTGAGGGCTTGATGAAGCGGAGATTCTACAGCTGACTGATATTGAGAACAGAGCCACACTACACAATTATAAAGCCCTTTTATCATTAATATGTCACCTCACCAAGGAACACAGCTGCCAAGTCAGCTACTTCATGCTTGACAACTTCAGACAATCCAAACCTTTGATTCACTAGCACTTTGGATTTTTGGGGATGTTTCTCATTTTCCTTAATATGTATGAAGTTGAAAATCCCAGCATTAAAATGTGCTTAGCTGAAGAGCTAGAACTGGCTGAGGGTGCCGCACTTGCTATGTATCAATCTCATCTAGATGCACACATTTACCCTCTGCCTGTTCCTAGACTGCTCTGCTCACAAGCCCAGCCTGGCCATTAGGAAATTCATTATTCTGATGGTGCTGACTCAAAGGACACCTACCTGGGCTTAGGACTATGCTACTATGCTTCACAGGTAGGACGAGACAATGGGAAGACAGTGAGGCGAGGGAGAGAACACAAAAATGAGGGAAAGAAACAGCATATGGGAGAAACTGAGTGAGACAGAGGCAGAGGTCAGATAAAGAACAGGGTAGACAGACATAGAGAAAAAAATGAGAGTTATAGAGAGGGATATTGAGGTGAACAGAGTCAGAGTTAGAGAAAGAGAAAGAGGCAGGTATGATAGAGAAATGTAGAACATAGTCAACTTATATAGAAGTACAGATTGTGTGAGAGAGTCAGAAATGAAAGTCAAGGCTACACAGAGACCATGAGAGAGTATGAGAGCGATACAGCTTGAGGGGTATAGAAAGAGACAGAGAGGGGGAAGCTGGGGAAGAGAGTGAGATGGTAATAAAGACTATGAAGTGGAAAAGATAGGAAAAGAACACAAGAATGAGAAAAGATAGAGATAAGGGTAAGAAAGAAATGTAGCTACAGATTTAAAAAGTTAGTGAATAGTAGCATGGGGCTGATGTCTGCCCTTTAGGTGCTATTGATGTCCTGCTGGAACGCCCCCACTTTGTTTGCCCTTTTCCTGTCTTTGGGTGCTCTTCGACTTTATGAAGCACAGGAAGAGGTGCCCAATTACCCCAGGGCAATCATCTTCTCTCTTCCTTGAAAAAATGTTACTGGAGTTTTATATATATGGGCAATATAAACAGTTAACACTGCTAACATAATGTTTCCATTGTGCTTACTGGCACAAGCATGCACTTTCTAAGTACTCTGATTACAGTTCCAACTTAATGCTTCTGTGATTGACCTTTAGCTTTTTATGCTCTTTTGTCACAGAGTGTGGGCATTTCTAGGAGAAATAAGTGTATAACAAGTAGGGCTTTAACCTTTAGATGGGAAACATGAAAGGGCACATTGATACAAATAAGTGGATGTGTTTTTAATCTAGGCAATGATGAATTTCTATGTGGTGTGTGTAACTGCCATCTCTTCCTTGTTTGATGGTCACTGAGACCCGGAGCTGTCTCCAGCTTTGCACCTGACAGCCCTTAAATTAAGTGCCTACACTGAACAATCAAAACAAACTGGACACTCCGACAAGTATGAATCAGAACTTTGAGTACCAGGAAATTAGAAAGATAAAAGCCAATTGAGCATGCCTTGTCGCCCCGCAGTATGTGGGACCTAGTCTGTTGCAGAGATCTGCCATGTATTTGAACCTTCAGTGGAAGCAATTAGTATACAAGGAAATCACGTATCAAGGGTATAACACTCACTGAAAAGGCCTATTTTGTACTTTTTATTTGATTTTCATCACATACATATGGATTGCAGTTAGGAAATATGAATGATACAGTATTATCATGTGGAGCAATCTCATATACTTATACATACAATGGGTTTCACAATGCTAGTGTTCTAAGTGTTAGAGAGTGTTGTGTTACCAATAAGTGCGGTGGCTCTGGATGTATTGTGTTAGGTCTACCATGCTCTTGTTGTAAACCCTTCACTGCTTCACTGTAATGAGCTGACGTATGATTTGTGCAAACTGTATTGGGGTTAACTTTCAACAAACATGGGTGGTCGGGTATGAACTGGTGGTACGCTGTGCAGGGAGTACACAAGTGAATGGCAAAGATGGTGGAGCTGGTTGTGGGTATGCAGCATTGGAGTGTTGGGAGCTGTGGGGGGTCGGGTACTGTCTATGCATTTGGTGTTTGTGTATTAGTAGGGGTTGAATATGGTGATTCTCTGGTTGAGTGTTGCTCATGGTTCTGGTAGGAGACGGTATGATGCGTGGTTGTGGAGGGAGGGGTGTCTGTCGGTTCTTGAGATATGTGCGGCGATGTAGAACTAGTGATAATTTGTTTGAAGTCGTGGAGGAGTGTTGCCCACTGCATGGAGATGGGCCATTTGCGTATTCCCCTGGCCTCCTCATATCAAAGGGTGTCTTCTTATTGACTACTCCTATCCAGGCCGCCAACGGCGGCCTCCTGGTGCACGCCAATGCATAGCGATCCTGTGTTTCGCCAAGAGAAGAGTTAGGGATGCAAATCTCATCTGAACTTTGTGATGTTTACGACGTCGTGTTATACCTAGAGCGCATGTGTCCCATGTGTTTATATTTGTGTGTCCCGTTGTTTCGCTTATCGTGGTATGGATTGTGCCCCAATATAACTGTAGCGTTGGACAACTCCAGAACATGTGATGGAATGTCGCATTGGGGTATGACATCTGGGACATGCAAATTGGGCATTCGGATAGTGGCGTTGGAGGCGGTCAGTTGTTAGGTAGGCACGGTGCAGTACGTAGAATTGTATATTTTTAAATCGGGCATTGCGGGAGACCTTTTTCAGGAACTCCAGCACTTGTTCCCATTCTTTGTCATGTAATGGACTGTGGAACTCTTCTTCCCACTGGTAGTGTAGGTGGGTGAGGGGAGTAGCTGCCAGTTTGCGTATGGTTTCATATATCCATGTAATTATATGACACCCTGGTCCCATTTGTAAAATGGCATGAATGACCGGGTGTGTCGCTGGTTTATTTTCGACTATGTGCCAGGTGCAGCAACAGTCGGAGATCACTTATCTCTGCAAGAGGAATTACCCCAGGGTAATTTCATACCCCTCTGCTAGATCATCGAAGGAGATTAGCTGGCCATCTGCAAAGAGGGATCCTACTTCTATAAGTGAATGGTTAGTCCAGAGTTTGAGAGAGCCTGAGGTTTAGTGTTCTTGACCTTTGGGTAGGCCCACAAGGGGTAGCAAAGGGGTATATGACTGGGTTTCTTGGGATAGTCGATGGATGTGGGACATGCAGGACTGTGCTATTTGCACTTGTAGGGAGTGGGTCGCCGTGGTGTGGGAGCCTGGCAAAAGCATGCGTCGAATTACCACCATGGGCAGTGGCCCTGCGCCCACGATGGTTTCCTCCAATGTACGCCCCGCTGTCCAGCATGACAGCCACTGGAGCTGGGCTACCAGGAAATATACTTAAAACGAGGGGGCTCCTAGTCCGCCCTGATCTATTGGTAGCTGCATTTTGGCCTGGGCGACCGGTCGGCACCCGCTCCCCCATATGAGTGTGCATAGCTGAGTATTCAGTTCCTTAAAGTACGAGCGGGGGATGATAAGGAGGTTCGCAAAATAGTATAGGAGATGCAGAACTATGATCATTTTGGCCAGTGCAATCTTCCCCAAGGAGGATAATGGGAGAGTGCGCCAGAACCCAATGGATGTTCGAATGCCTGCCAATGCTTTACGGTGATTGCCTTCATATATATCCTGTGGGGTGTGGTATATTCGGATGCCTAGGTATCGGGGGCATGTACATTTCAGGTAAGGTTGGCGTTTCCCATTCATATCGTTTGTGGGGGTAGGGCAGCACTAAGTGGATAAATAGAGGATTTCGCCCAGTTAACCTTAAGGCCTGCAACTGCAGCAAAATCTGTTAGGGTAGTAAGGATGGGCGTGATGTCCATTGTAATGTCGGTATGTACAGTAATAGGTCATCGACAAAAAGGGATACGTTGTCGGTGTAGCCCGATAATGGAATACCCCAGTCTCTGCCCTCCCTCCAGAGGCGGATCGCTAATGGTTCCATAGCCAGGGTAAAGAGGAGAAGGGAGAAAGGGCAGCCCTGTCGGGTTCCCCTGGATATCTGGAAGGGAGGGGAGATATGATGTCCAATTCGGACCCTGGATGTAGGGTTTGTATATACAAGTCACGTGTATGCCTGAAATGTTGGGCCCACTTTCATATATTGGAGCACAGTGAACAGAAATGGCCAGGATAGAGTATCAAAGGCTTTTTCCAGGTGCAGGACCAGGCACGCGGCGCGGGTGAAATGACCCTGCACCTAATCCTGTATGTGGAACAGCCGGAAAATGTTTTGGGATGTGCTCCTACCTGGGACAAATCCAGAGTGATCTGGATGTATTAATGCTGAGAGGAGCGAGGCATAACGGTCGGCTAATATCTTACCGAAGATTTTGTAATCAGCTGTGAGCAGTGCGATTTGCTGGTAGGACCACAAGAGCTGTGGGTAATGGTCTGGTTTTGGGAAGGAGACTATTAAGGATTTGCATAGCGATTTCAGAAGTTCCCCGCACTCCATTGCTGCCTTGTACATGTCTGCTAGTTTTGGTACCAGGTGTGTGGAAAAGGTGTGATAATATTCCATAGGTAGGCCATGTAGGCCTGGGGCTTTGTTTCTTGCCAGGTCTCATATTGCCTGTGTCATGTCTGTGGCCATGATAGTGGCATTGAGGGAAGTTCTGTCAGACGAAGAGATATGTGGTATGGGGAGGGTGGTAAGAAATTGTTGTATTAACATAGGGTCTACTTGTGTGCGGGCTCAATAAACTTCCTTGTAATAGTTAAAAAACGTTTGGGTAATATCTGCTTGGAAGTGGACCATTATGCCTGCAGGGGTGGTTATTTCAGGTATCGGGCATGCGCTAGTGTTTTGTTGTATGAGCCATGCCAGTAGTGTTCCTGCTCTATCGCCTTCTCTGTGTCCCAGGCCTGCATGCGCCCGGAAATTGTATCGCCGTAGGTCAGCGAGAGCAGTGGAGTACGCGGTTTTGGCATCTGTTATTTGTGTCAGCGATACCTTGCCTTTATCTGCCACTTAAGTGAGTATCGCTAGCTTGTGCTCCACCTCCTGTATATGCCGGTCTAATGTTGCATGCATCCCTGACATTTGCCGTATACATGCCCCCCTAACTACTACTTTAAATGCATCGCTTTCGAGCATTCTCATGGTTGCTGTGTTGGTGTTTTCTGTGAAATAGTTGCTAATTGCTTTTTCCTGTTCGTGCCGGAATACTGGGTCTTCTAAGCATTTGCGTGGCAGTCACCAGGTAGGTACTGGTGGTGTGGGAGGTTGCCACGCTAGGGTAAGCTTTTGCGCATCATGATAGAAAAGGGTGCGTCCTAGGTAGTCTGCATTTTGAATCTTGGGAACAATGGCAGGTGAGCAAAGGAATCAGTCCAGGAGGGCCCAGAGGTCATGGGGGACGGAGTGGAAGGAGTACATTTTTGTTGTCAGGTGCCTGCTGCGACAGCCATCCACCAGGGACCAATGATGTGCCCATGTGTTAAATTGTTTTGTTTGTGCGGCAGCTAGAGAGGTTGGTTGTGGGGCATGCAACCTGTCTAAGGAAAGGTTGATGGCACAGTTATATTCCCCCCCCCAGTATCGATGGTGTTGTGGTGAATTGGGCTAGTGCAGTTGAGAGGGTGTCCCAGAATTTTCCTTGTTCTGAGTTTGGGGCGTAGATATTACCTATGAGAATTCGCTGTCCATCTAAGAGTCCCTCTAATATGGCGTATCGTCCCTCCGGGTCAAACTCCCTGTGTGTTTCCTGGAAGGGAACCCCCGGTCAAAGCCAGATCAATGCACCCTGTGCGTATGCAGAGTACGTGGTAGCACAGAAGGTACCTTCCCAGCGTTTGATTAGTTTATCTAATTCCCCTGTCGTTAGGTGCGTTTCTTGTAGCACTGCTATCTGCGCTTGTTGCCTTCTTATGTATGAGTAGACTGCGTATCTTTGATGTGGAGTGTGCATACTCCGCACATTTAAGGTAAGGGTATTGAGATCATTGGAGTGGTGCATAGTGCGACATGGATGTGCCATTGGTGAGGGTAGCGATATGAGCGATACTGATCCTGTCCCGTATGCTACCTAGTTGTGTCAATCCATAGGTCTTGACCATCTTTGTGAACGTGTGCAGCGTGTGTGTAGATGGGGAGAGCATAGGAATGTGAACTGGGGTAGGGGAAAGAAAAATCCCCAGTACAAGGGACCTACCGCAACAGGTGGTACATCCAAACTGCATATGTTGAAAAGGCCTATCTTTACAGTCAAAACTGATATGGAAACAGATTTATATAAATATTCACATTGCAATGCAGAGACGTAACAAAACTTGAGGGGGCACCCCTGCAAAGTACATGGAGGGGGTCCCCCACACTCCAGACCCAGGCAGGAGCTCTCAGGCCAAGGACTCTCCTCCCATGCACTGCACCGGAGGGAGGCCAATGGAGCTCAGGGCCCCCCGCACTGCGAGGGCTATTGTTGCGCCACTGTCGCAATCGTTGAGTTGTTGTTGTGCCTGAGAACCAGAGGGGTGTCCAGTGCTGATGCTGCAGGTTTGTTCCTGTGCTTAAGCATATCTGTATTACAGACTAGTGTCAGGTCAGTTGTCTAGCACTTTTATCCTTTAGTACCTCCATTCAACAGTTGAGGGTGGCAAGGTGAGACTCATACAGGAATGGGTGCACCAATGGTTTTATTATTTTCTGTCTTTTCAGTTGAGATGATATTCTCCTTACTCTAGATAGCAGTGAATGTATGTGCAATGTATGTATTCATATCTAACAACACATTTATGCTGCCCCATCTGTTTGCATATACATTGAAAGAAGTAAATGTTTGAGGCTATAAATGAGTCTGCCTTTATGTCACCTTATGGTGCAAAGTGGGTTTTAGATAGCATTCATTCACATTGAAGACAGCCAGGGTGACAGTTGACTTTATTTGGTGGTACTATGATGTCAACAAATCAACTGTTTGAGCCGGATGATGGCATTTTTCAATGTGATGTAATCATTGTAAATCAAATATCTTCTTAACTTTCACTGTCTAAGAAAGGATGAAGTTGGTAACAATATATGTCATTTTCATCCCATCCCACCAATGTACACTCCTCTGCTGCCTCTACCTGAGCCTCACATGGTCTGATTAGACACCTAAATCCAGCTTTGACACCTTATAGGGACACATTCTCACCCTTGCCCTTCTACGATTTCATCATCTGTTGACCATTTATTATGGGATCACATGGTTTAGGATTACTGTTACCTTACACATTTTTAGACCCTATAGAACTCTCTGCTTCCTTTTGGTTAGGTTTGCGCTCATGAAATACCACATACATGCATATGCCTCTATCCTTTGTACACAAACTAAGAGATCTCTGCTGCTACTTTGGTGGCCTCAGGCTTTACAAGAACCCTGAATAAATTAATAAATCTGTGTGGAGTAGGACGGTATATATATATATATATATATATATATATATATATATATATATATATATATATATATATTATCTACTGACGGTCGCCAGTAGATAGTTATAGTTAGGACCTATTTTCCATAGGAAATCCGCAACATTCTATTTGAAATAACTTTGACGAATCTTCGCGAAATTTTCAAAACTCGTGAAGCGCTCCGGTCCGCTCCTATCCTGAAAGTCTCGGGGTGATTCGTCAAGTGGGGGCCGAGAAAAAAGGGGGGTCCCAAAACGTGTTTTCCCCATGCAATTTTCCATAGGAACCTTTCATTGCAGCTACAGCCCGAACTGCTGAACGGAATTACACCAAATTTGGCAAAAAGGTAGCCCTTGGTTCAGAGTCGTGCCTTTTGGTTAAATGGTGTAAATCCGTTCAGTAGTTCCTGAGAAATTTGAAAAAGAAAACACATATATATCTGGGCGGAGCCTAACCACACATGTCATCGTGAGATCTGATTGGCTGTCAGCACTTCATCCTGGAATTGCTGGCAGCCATCTTGGGACCAATATAAATGATAGTACCCCATTAAAATGCATTGTAGTGAATCGAAGATTTTGAGGGTTACCAAAAGGAGAACTATAAAGGGTGATAACAGACTTTAGTTACATTAGAATTCATTTGTTGATGGTACCATACTAATTTCAGGAATTGTGGTGTGTTCTAAGGTGATTTTACCTTGTGAAAAACCTTCTGCTGGGATATCATGAATCATGTTTGAGAGAAAACTATTTTCACATGCTTGTCCCATACAGTTTTGGAAGGTGCTCCAGAAGCTAAAATGAGAGCATATTTTCTGTAAATTCACATTATCTTTCTCAGTCATGTGAGAATGAAGTCTGACATTCTCAGTAAAACATGTACATCCAACAAGGGCAGAGACTGTCAGTTGATTCCTTTGTGTTCTACTGCAGCTTCCCAGAGTGTTCTAAAGAACAACTAGAGTGCTAACAGCCTTACTTATGACAAAAGTATGGCACACCTGAAGCCATCTTGATTGGAATAAACTGGTAACACTTAAAACATTTAATTTAAAAAGGAACAAAATGAGGGGGTTCATTTTGTCATAGAAATTATGGTTAGTGCTGTAGAAAGAAAAATTAGGACATGTTTCAAGTGTGATCTCAAATATCTTCCCGTTATATTTCAACAGGAGCAGCCTGTCAGTTGATGCCTTTGTGTTCTACTGCAGCTTCCCAGAGTGTTCTAAAGAACAACTAGAGCGCTAACAGTCTTACTTATGACAAAATTATGGCACACCTGAAGCCATCGTGATTGGAATAACCTGGTAACTCTTAAAACATTTTATTTAAAAGGAACAAAATGAGGGGGTTCATTTTGTCATAGAAATTATGGTTAGTGCTGTAGAAAGAAAAATTAGGACATGTTTTAAGTGAGATTACAAATATCTTCCTGTTATATTTCAATACCAGCAGTAGACTTCCAGTTAACTCCCTGGTGAGCAGTAGCTTTACTACAGTGATCTAATGAACAACTAGAGTGCTAACATTCTGAATTTATGGCAAATGTGTGACACATCTGAATGCCTTCTTGATGGAATCAAAGTAAAAAACTGAAAGCATTTCCTACTGAGGAGACTGCAGTAAATGACGAAATTAGGAAACTTCATAACAAATAAGTCTCCCAAGATGGCCACCAGAGAAAAAAGAGCCCAAATGTAGCACAAATATCACCCAGATGTAGCCCACATATAGCCCAATGACAGAAGTGTGGAAAACACTTTTTATTTTTAGTTTTTCTGCAGTTTTATATAGTGCAAACTGGTCAGGTATTGGAGCGTTACATCTTACTTGGACCCCTTATTGCGTATTTTGCATGAAGTACATGAGATTGATCTTGTGAAACATTGAACTTTACGATTCTGTTAACCAGAAGTTGCTCTGAACCGGGCTTTGTAACACCCATTTTTACCTACTGGTTTTAATTAATTCTCACTGTATTGTATTAGGAAAGAGGATTTACTGTTTTTATGTACACTTTTATGATCTATGTTTCTAAATCAGATCAAATAAAGTTTAATGAATTCTATGGCAGGACGGAGGCGAGGATTATGCATATCTTCCTCACTTTATTTGCATAGCAGTTCAAAGAAAACATAACACAACAATCATTAAACAAAAGACTACACAACCCATGAACCATTAGGGGGTAGTCTCCAAGGCAACTATAGTCCAATCATACCACAGTCCATCTTATATAATGTCGTGACGTCCCTTCCGCTTCCTCTTTCTTCACTGCTCGTCAGTTAAGTGCATTCCTTACATTCTTGGCTTAATCTGACGTTGTTGCTGTTTGTATAGCGGTTTCTTGTGCACGTTATTAGCATTATTGCCTTGGTATTGTTTCATATTCCCTGCGCAGCAGGCTCTTGCCCGAGCGCGTTCTCCCCCTCGCAGTTTCTCCCGCTGTGTGCTCTGCGCGCGGTGAAATCCTGTCAGGTGCGTCTGGTCCGAGCGAGGCAGCTCCGTCGAGCGCTCCCGCTGGTCTTTACGCGCGTTTGGGAATCCGGTCACTCCTTTAGTGTCTGCTTGATTCCCGACCAACCTTCGCCTAATTTTGACACCGCTACGCGGTGATTTCCCCACACGGCCACGTTAGTGACCAGCGCCACCTGGTGGTGGTAATTGGTATTGCGCCTCAGTCTATTCTTATAACAGCTTCGGGGAAAACCCAGCTGTTGGAGCACCGGCGAGGGGGCTGTCTTAAGGATTTTAAGGGCATTTGTTCTGTGCTCACACCCTCTGCTATCATGTCTTCTCCAGAAGACCATTTTTACTCCTCCTACCAGGAAGTGGAGGAGGAATGGCCCCCAACTTCTCCCTCCAGCAGTGGACCAAGCCCTCTCTCTGGCTATTTCTAGGGCGCTGGCTCCTCTTAGGGATCAGGTTGATAAGCTGGCGAAAAGCATCCCTGGGGTGTTCAGTGACCCAGATCTGGTGGTGGCGGGTCCAAGTAGCTCCCAGATGGGGAATAAAAGGGCCGTTAAGCATAACGCGGGGCACTTGGAAGGATTTGATAAACTTACGGAGACCTTCCTCAAGAATGCGCAAACGCTAAAACATGCACCCTGCCGGGAGGAGGAGGGGCCCGGAGAAAATTGCGACACTGTCACCACTATTGTAGACCCCGACGGCGGGTTTCCCTTAGAGGGAGAGGGTGTATCGGAGGACGATTTCTCCTCCGATGAGGATAAGGACTCGGGGCATCCCTGGCGTCCAGAGTCCCGCTCCTCTCAGTCCCCGGTTGGGGACGGGGTCCACTCGGACATGTTCGAGCCTACCCAAATTTACCATCCCAGGTCGGCAGAGTAGACACCTGACGCCAAAGTGGCAGAGTATGTGGTGGGGAAAATCCATCAACCCCTTGAAAGGGAGGTCAGGAATAGGATGAGGGGAGAATGCCCCAGGCCCTCACTGAAGGGAAAGGTGGCACACACGCCTGAAATTGATGAGAAACTATGTACCTTTTTCTCCAAGTATATGAGGGATCCCAAGAAAGGAATTGATAGGTCTTGGACGTGGTAGGGCCCTTGACCCAAATTATTCAATTGACGGAGCGTTCCAAAGAGTCAGGATCCCCTTTGTCCACGGATATTGTGGCTGGTTGGGCGCACTACCCTAAACCCTAAAACACTACCCCCTCCACTACCCAAACACCACTGCACTACCCTAAACCCTAAAACACTACCCCCAGCACGAAACCCTACACTACCCAAACATAACTGCACTACCCTAAACCCTAAAACACTACCACCAGCACGACTCCCTACACTACCCAAACACCACTGCACTACCCTAAACCCTAAAACACTACCCCCAGCACGACTCCCTACACTACCCAAACACCACTGCACTACACTAAACCATAAATATACCCCCAGCATGACCTCCCACACTACACAAACACCACTGCACTACCCTAAACCCTAAAACACTACCCCCAGCACGACCCCCTACACTACCCAAACACCACTGCACTACCCTAAACCCTAAAACACTAACCCCAGCATGACCCCCTACACTATCCAAACACCACTGCACTACCCTATACCCTAAAACACGACCCCCTACACTACACAAACACGACTGCACTACCCTAAACCCTAAAACATTACCCACAGCATGACGCCCTTCACTACACAAACACCACTGCACTGCCCTAAACCCTAAAACACTACCCCAGCACTACCCCCTACACTACCCAAACACCACTGCACTAACATAAACCCTAAAACACTACCCCCAGCACAACACCCTACACTACACAAACACCACTGCACTACCCTAAACCCGAAAAAACACTACCCCAGCACGACTCCCTACACTACCCAAACACCACTGCACATCCATAAACCCTAAATCTACCCCAGCACGACCCCCTACACTACCCAAACACCACTGCACTACCCTAAACCATAAAACACTACCCCCAGCTTGACCCCCTACACTACACAAACACCACTGCACTACCCTAAACCCTAAAACACTACCCCAGCACGACCTCTGACACTACCCATACACCACTGCACTACCCTAAACCTAAAAACACTACCCCCAGCACGACCCCCTACACTACTGCACTACCCTAAAGACTAAAACACTACGCCCAGCACGACCCCCTACACTACCCAAACACCACTGCACAACCCTAAACCCTAAAACACTACCCCCAGCACGACCCCCTACACCACCCAAACTCCACTGCACTACCCTAAACCCTAGAAAAGAAACCCCCACCCCATGCCCAATCCCCCTTACCTCTCACTCCTCATGGTTCCTCTCTCCTCGTGGTTCCTGCTTCACGTCATCTCTGAGAGGCGGTGCACGTTGTTGTGAGGAAACGGAACATCCTCTGTTTCCTAACAACGACATGGATCGTCTACATGTTTTTTAGAACGCATGGTCATTTACCATACATACCTTTACAACAAAATTTGTTGTAAAGGCATGCGTGGTAAATGACCATGCGTTCTAAAAAAATGCGTAGTAATGACTTTGTGATGTACAACACATGCGTGGTAATGCATGCGATGTAATGGTATCGCAAAGTAAAAAAGTCATTGTAACGGCTGTTTACCGATCGAAGCTGGCCCCTGTTCTTCAGTGAGACGTTTATTTGATTAATTAGGAGGAAGGAATGTGGTTTTTTTACCGAAAAGTGCATTCCCGGCTGTTGTATTGTGAAAGTGTCCGCGTGGCCTGGTTTCACTTCCGGTGAGAGAGTGGAAGAGTCTGTTTGGATCTAAAGGAGTTCTGTTGTTGGACGGGGCCGGCGCGACATGTCATCAGAAAACATAGCTAATGGAAAGCCTCGTCCCTGAAGTGTGGAGCAGTGCCATGAGAGGTCAACGAGTGTGCGTCCCACTGCAGTATGACCGTACCGCGTGACCCATGTGCCGCCTCCAGGGTACTGGAGGCAGAAGCGGCATCGCAGGTCCTCTTGAAGACCGTTGTAGCACTAATTCTACATTTTGGTACTAGAGCATTTTAACTTCGTTGTTCCTGCCAGATACAAAGAGAAGATCCTGTGTTATTCAGTGCCCTCGTTACCTTTTTGTGGGTTGTGGTGCTTGTCACTCGCTGCCCCACCGGTGCACACGACTGGGCACCCCACCTCGTGTGCCATCTGCAGGGCCTCTGCCCTCGGATCACTGGTTTCGGTTTCTGGAGTGGCAACATAAACAGTTGCTCCCAAAGGACTAGCCTGAGCACTTAGGTGAATATCCCCTGCACCAGCATTCCACGGAAATTCTTTCCTAGCTCTCCCACGTCAACGAGCACGGCTCCGCTCGCGACACCGTATGACGTCATCGGAGCCATAAGAGGACCTCGTCGGCGTGCTGACGTCAGTTCCACCCATTTTTTCCGTGCCACCGAGGCAAACAGGGGACCAAGACATTTTCACATGTATACATAGTATAATAAATATATATATATTCACTGAACAAACCATAGGTTTCAGGCACGTTATAGTTAGAAATTAGCATTTAAAAAACCTTAGAAATTCACTGAAAAAACCATAGGTTTCAGGCACGTTATAGTTAGAAATTAGCATTTAAATAACCTTAGACATTCACTGAAAAAACCATAGGTTTCAGGGGCGTTATAGTTAGTTGGACATTTCACTCGTACGAAACCATAGAAATTCCCCCGTTATAGTTAGTTCAGCTAACTATAACTCGCGCGCCCGCAATGCACTGCTGATGACATCACAAATTACATCACTCATGACATGGTCAGTGACATCACTCATGACATCACTGATGACATCTCAAATGACATCACTGATGACATCATGCAGTGAATGTGTGTTATTCTGAAAACTAAATATGTTTTATATATGTATATCTCAAGGTCGATGAAAGAATAAATGGGTATATAAGTGTCTAAATGGATGATTTGTTTTGTAAAATTGATTGTATAACTGACTAAGTGTATCTTAGTGAATACATGGGTTAGTGAGTAATGTTTAAATATGAAAATATCTGTATCAGTCTCTCACTTTGTCTATAAGTGGCTGCATGGGTTGGTGAGTAGCTACATGAGTGTCTATATGGGTTATTAGTTGGTTTTTTGAGTATCAGTATGAGTGTCTGAGTGTCTGTATGGTTCGGTGGGGGGTATTACTTAGTGCATAGATGCATGAATGAGTGACTCACTGTTTGTATGTGTTGAAGACAGCATGTGTGCAGGACTGTATAGGTTTATGAGTATGTGTATGGGTGTGTTAGTGAGTGAATGACTGTCTCAATAGTGTCTTTATGAGTAACTACATATGTTTTAAACTAGTATATGTGAGTATTGGTGTATATAAGTGAGTATATGTGAGAGTGAGAGATTGGAAGAGTTCCTGTACAAATAAGTAGGTGTTTCTATAAGTGATTGTTTAAGAGAGTAAGTATGTGTAAGTTTCTGTAGAAGTAAGTGTGGTAGTGTGTGTGTATAACTGTATATGCAAGTAAATGGATGTTTGATACTTTGTTTGCATGTGTGACTATGTGTGTGAGTAACTCTATGGATGAGTGGCGGTGTGTAACAGGATGTATAGGTGTATGAGTACATATGATGAGTGAATACATGTATGAGTGACTGTATAGGGACTGTTGGTGAATGAGTGGATGTGTGTGTAGATCTTGGAATTACTGAATAGGTGTGTTGTAACTGGTATTGGTATGTCCATTGTTTTGAAAATGTTAGTTTGTATTTTTGAGTGTGTGTATCAAAGGTTATATTAGGGTGAGAGGAGGTCTGCCACTCTATCACAAGGATGATGTCATCAGTGATGTCATTTGAGATGTCATCAGTGATGTCATGAGTGATGTCACTGACCATGTCATGAGTGATGAAATATGTGACGTCATCAGCAGTGCATTGCGGAGCGCACGAGTTATAGTTAGCTGAACTAACTATAACGGGGGAATTTCTATGGTTTTGTACGAGTGAAATGTCCAACTAACTATAACGCCCCTGAAACCTATGGTTTTTTCAGTGAATTTCTAAGGTTTTTTAAATGCTAATTTCTAACTATAACGTGCCTGAAACCTATGGTTTTTTCAGTGAATATATATATATATATATATATATATATATATATATATATATATATATATATATATATATATATATATATATATATATACATATATATATATATATATATATATATATATATATATATAGATATATATATATATATGCCTTGGCAACAATGATTAATGTTTTGTTAGTTTAAAAGATTGTGTATCGAATGAATTGGGGGATTTTATTGACACTGAGAGGAGGTGAAGCAACCTGATACAAGGGAGTGCTTTATAGTATTTGGAATAATGTATGCTCCATTCACTACCTGTCTGCATTCTGGTTATTTTTGATATGTCTGTGTGTTATTGTCACATCCTGTGAGGTCACATGAGAAGTGTTCGAAAGTAAACAGTCCTTATCAGCATTCTGTTTGCTTTCTGCTCTTGATTTGGCTCTAAGTACGTGCCAGGGGTAGCAAGGGGCAAGCCAGTGTTCATGCCTGCAACACCTGGCAACTCCTTAATGACGTCCATGACGTACATCTAGAAACACACTAGGTTAAAACCTATTAAGCAGACAAATGGTCCCCACACAATGAGCACTTTAATTTGGGACCCCCATCCCTTTTTCATGCAAACCCACCTGCTAATGTGCCCTCCGAAGGCAGTCTGTTACCTGTGGGTTCTTACAGCTCCTATATCATTGCCATCCAATCTGCCAAGTTCTCTGTTACTCTTTCATTCATTCTTGTGATTACATATATTCCTCCTCAGCCAGTGTATTACTTTGTGTTGTTTAATAAGCACTGCCATTAACACCAATGTTTCTCATTTTGCTTTTGTTTTGTTTTGGCATCACCCAAAGAGTAAGCATCGTTTGAATTTGAACCCAGGTATACCTTCTGCTATTTGGGGCAATCTGTCCATCACTCCAGCCCAAATATTTGGACCATTTGACAAGCCCACAGCATATGCTGGTGGTTTGCCATTGCTGATACACACCTCGGGCATGCAGAAGGATTTCCCAGATATATCCATCCTAATTGAACAGGAGTTATGTATGTTCTGTAGAAGTAATTACATTTCAATAACTTAATGTATGCTGACGGCATTACTCTATACATTCATGGACCCACAGGTAAATCTGGCCTCATTGACTCGTGAGATCATCAGATTTAGTGGCTTCTCAGGTATACAAATTAAGTGGTCAAAATCGATATTATTTCCCCTGTCGTTCACTACGAATATCCGTTCAAATGGGCCTTTCGAACTGGTTCGTTACCTGGGGATATGGCTCAGCCGCAGTCTTGTCGAACTTTGGAAAGCTAACTGTGGCCGTGCTATGTCTTGGCTCGAAGACAGAATCCCAATCTGGTCTTGCTTACCGCTGTCCATCTCTCGACAGATAGGTATAGCAAAAATTATCATACTCCCCAAATTCCTATACCTCTGCCTCAATTTGCCTATCCCTCTCAATGTTCAATTTTAACGCAGCTTGCGCTCCAAACTCATTACACTGACCTGGGTGGGTAAACAACCTTGAATCTCCTGGGAGATCCTAATTCCACCGCTTACACAGGGCTTCTGGGCATGCCAGACATGTCACTCTATGCTTTCTGTGCTCCGGCATAATACACACCTGACACCTTTCCAGCTGCACCTGGCCATTCAGTTGGAACCAGGCAGTGCCATGGTCTCTCATCACAGCTCTTTACTTACCTTACAAGGTATCTTGAACAGAGGTAGACACAGGGGCAGCATACGATGGGCCTGAGATGGTCTGAAGAAGCACGCCATACCCCACCATTTTTATGCCCTGCCAGTCCCGCTCGACCGAAACACACAACTGCCTCTCTTATCAGAAGCGGGTGCCCAGGTGCCTGCCCATGTTCATGATCTTATAACATTCTCTGACCTTTATCCAGATAATCAATCAATCAAAATACTTTATTTCCAAGAATTACATTCTTACAGAAATATTGCACATTACCCAATTCATAAATAGACAATCTCAAAAATAATAAAAAATGAATAACACACATTTAGATCAATTTGAACCAAACTTTGGCTGAGCCGTATAAACACTAAAAATTTCTGATGCAAAAATCAGCAAATAGTCGACAACCCAAAGTCCCACATATATTAACAATCCATTAAAAGGACAAAAGATGCCAAATTAACCATTAAATTGCACCTCATGTTGCACAGATAAAACATTGTAAGGTGCAGTGTGCATAGCAGCTTATAGCAATTCCCTTCTCGCGCTAGGCCTTCCCAAATCATCCTCTTAAAATGAACAGGACTCAGTTAGGTCTTCAAAATGTCTTGCATGTATTAAAAACATTTTAAAAGAAAGATAATAAAAATAACCAGCAGCTTGCAACACATTTCTTGCCCGGTCAAAAAAACACTCTACCAGCTTAGGGGCTTGCCAACTTTTATCTTAAAACACTAAGTGGAAAAAGGCATAGCTTGAGATTTTATAATGTATTGAAGTACTCAATCCATCAAAAGGTGGGTCACTGACTATTTCCCACCCCGCTTATAGGGACATTGACCATAGCAATCATCTACTTTGGTTTTTAAACCCGATATTCGCCAACCTGGGTCAATCCCCACTCTCAGTCACAGGATTTCATTCCATAAAGACTTATTTGGAATTGCATATAGATATGGGAAGATATCCATACTACTGTGCAGCTAAAAAGGGGATAACCTAACTCTTAGCTTTGATATACTGATAGTCCTCTTTCCAACTGGTATCAATAGAACTTTGCCTGAGGGTGCTCTTTATGTGACTAAGTTGAGCCTCAGTGCACAGATCAGGAACTTCCATGTACCTTAACATTTCTATCACCGGGTTCCTCTTGATTGGGAAAGTTGCCAGTACCTCTGGTAAAATTAGTACCAACAATTTCTCGCCAGGGACCCCGCTTTCGGTCGAGAAATAAAAGCGCAAATCTCTGGCATCTGCCAGTACACTCCAGGCTACTGTTTTCAGCTCCCTACTGATGACTTGTATCATAGCATTTTTCGGTAAATCAAGGAGCAGTTTTAACGAATTGCCTTCTAAGCCATCCCAAGCAATCCGTCTATCCATTGCAAACACCTCAAAGAGCCTGAGGTATTAATTTGCCTTGTATCACTTTACCTAGGGGTTCAAAGGTATAGCTACCAAATTTGTGGTCAAACTTCTTCAGACCCTTCACTTTAGTTGAAAGTATCCAGGAGGCCATATGCTTATCCCACCTCAGATCGTTACAAAAAAGTCATGCCCAGATACTTATACTCCGGAACCTGCTCCGACCGCACATTGCCTAAGAACCAAACAAAATTCCTTTTCTTTCTAGCAACAAAAAACAAGGTTTTTGTTTTATCAACATTTATGGTTAATTTTTGTTCCAGACAATAAGCATTCAAGGCCTTTCATTTTTCTTTGGAGCCCTACAGGCGTTAGGTCCATCAACACCAGATCGTTCTCGTACATTAGGCAGCTGGTGTGCCTGCCAACAATCTTTGGAGAGTAACTATGTGTATTGCGTAACACCTGGGGGAGGTCTGCAATGAACAGACTGAACAGCAGGGGTGCTAGGACGCACCCCTGCCGTAAGCCATTCTCAACCAGGATTTTCTTCGACAGGCTTCCTTGTCCATCCAAATCCACCTGGACCCAATTATCATCTTTGCATTTTCATTATATGGCTTAACAATGCTCCAGATAGATTGCATTGGTGAAGCTTCTGCCGTAGTGTACCTCTGTCCACTCTTTCGAAAGCCACTTGGAAGTCAACGAAGCAGCAAAGGCTGCCTCCTGACCTCAGTGACTTCCTTGTAACCCCCCACATCGTGAAACAGTGGTCCATTGTTGAATGCTTTGGCCTGAAGCCTCCTTGCTCCACCAGAATCAGTCCTGAATCAAAAGCCCAAGCAGTTAGATGTTTTTTAACAAGGTTTGAGCATAAAGTTTAGATGGAACATCTAGAAGAGAAATCAAGCGGTAAATAGCAGGCTGATCTAATTTGCCTCTTTTGTGAATGGGCTTCACTATTGCTCTCTTCCAGGAGTCTGGGAAAATGCCAGTTAGCGTTACCCATCGGAAGAACCCACTCAACATTAGCCCCCATTTCTGCGGATCTTTCTTAAATATCACAGATGGGAGCCCATATGGACCACCGACTTAAATATCACAGACGGGAGCCCATCCGGACCACCATAATCAATTCATGCCACCCTTTGTGACCTCTGCTGCCCCACGACCAGTGATATTTGAAATGCTGTTCTATCATCAGATCCAGGCAGCCTGTCGTGCACTGCACAACACATTTCCAGCCCCCCACCAATATTCTCAGCTCTTAAGTACATACTCACAAACACTTCACCATGCAGGCTAGTATCCCATCTCTATTCCAACATGCAGACCTTTGCGCAGGTTGCCATCCCGGCCGCTCACACTGCCTGGATGGTGGACACGGTCCCACCCCAACCGATGCCCAATGGTCTTACTGCTGTAACCAGACTACAACTCTCTCACCCAAATACAGGCTCCGATTGGTACACTTCAAATTCCTGCACCAATTGTTCCACACCCCGCAACTACTTAAGATGGGGCTTACAGAGGATGTGTGTTGTCTGAGATGTGCATTGCTCTGGCCACCTTTTTACATCTGGCATGGGGATGTCCGAATGTGCACAAGTACTGGGACGACATTTCTTTTACTAATAAAGCAATTTCTGCTAACTGCCTACCCCGTGCCCCTTCAGTGGCCCTTTTAGGGTACATCAAAAATGTTCCTGTGTGTAACCACCAACTTATTGCTATGCTAAAACCTATTAGCTAAGCGCAGAGGGCCAGCATCCTGCTCCCTCTATACACAATTGGTTGCAAGACAAGGCGTAATATCAGGAGCAATTAACAAACTATTGTCTCTACCATCAAAAACAACAGCAAGTCCAACTCCTTAAATGTCCTCACCAACAATGAACACATTGAATTTTTCACTGTATAAGTACACTAGTAGAAAGACTATATTTGCGAAGGAAACTTTGCTCCATAACCAAATGTAGCAAAATATTCCAGAACTGCACTGACTTTCTCAGACCTGATATAACCATGCCAATGTTATCTGTAGACTGATTATCCATCTTGTGTGTTATTTGTTTCCTCGGAAATTGAAAACTCTCTATCTCCCATCCTGTTTCTATTTTATGGTATATCAGATGTCCCATCAGGGCCAGCCAGCCACCCCATCTGGACTGACCCATGCACATTCCGTCTAACTTTTGCTCAGTTATAGGAGCATTGCGATTATGGCCCTCCACATAGTTAATGTTAATATTTGAGCACTCGGTTTCGGTAAAAACTTCCAGAATTCTCTCCAGTATTATACTCGACACATATGATATAGGTCCGAAAAGGTTTCATAGCTTCCCAGCACACCCTTCTCTTACATATATTTCATTGCTGCTACCCCTTGCACTCTGATTAGAATGGACTCCTACATTTCCATTTCTTCCTGGTTAGTTTGGGCAGATCAACTCCCTGCAATAAGATGTCAGAGCTATCTTTGTGTTCCAGGTGTGACTTACTATACATCCGTGCATGATGTGTTCCAATAGTGTCAGTTATGCCCACCTCTGTAACTGCAACGTTGCTTCACACTTATCTAGCCCAAGCGTCGAAGTGTATGGGTGCTCTGTCCTGAATAGTCATGCTAATTATTCCCCAGCTTTGCTCCACTGTCAATGGAGTTTCTGATGATATTTCCTGCAGGAATAAAATATCCAAAGCAATCCCTGTGTTTCTCAAATGCCCTCTGGTCTCTATCAGCTCATGTTTCTGCTCCAGTCACCACTTTTTCTGATGAGAATGGCCTGTTTTTTGTTTACTAAGTGGCTATTCTAATTGAAGTCTCTCACCATATACTCTGGCAGAGCTTTTACCTCTCAGCACTGCCTTCGTTGCCTCACATTCAGTCAGCCTTGTGTCAGTCATTCCTGATTTAGTTTCAAAACATTCGGCCATCTTATTACTCAAACTGCCCAAAATGTGCCATCTTGATGCACTTCAAGTCACAGTCTCCACATGGGTGTTCTTGCCTTGTAACAACCATCCAAGCACTTGACCTGGAGCAGGGAAAGATTCGCCAAGCATTTCCCAAGGTACCGATACAAGAGGCTTATTTACAAACCCTTTGCGCCGCCGGTGCGTCACTTTTCCCATATTAAAAGTGACGCACCGGCGGTGCAAGGGGCGTGTACATAAGCCCCCAAGTCATTATTACTGACCAGGATGCTATCTGGTCTGCTGTAGGTATCATATGTAGCTAAATAGCAAGGCTATTCCCTGATTGTTAGGCGGAGAGTTCTCGAGACATCTTTTAAGCCCACTCAGTCCATTAACGCCCTCATTGCTGCAGCCATTACTGTGTTAGGTTGAGCTCTAGGGGATTTCAATCCAATTTGCAGACAAGAACACAATTCATACGCCCACTGCATTGCATTCGAATCTCATTTAAAGACGTAGCTCCTTTCGCACTCCTTGGAAGAAACCTTTGACAGCGAAATTTGTTGCATAACCAGTCACTATGCATATCTCTCTCCCATTAGGTATGTCTTATTTAGTATGTATCTTCAGTGCATATCTGCTCTTATGTCCTACACTGAAATGAGCCCCCATTGCAATGTATCCTATTTCCCTTTCGGCATTTGGGAAGTAGACAGCTCAATAAGTCTGTCCCCGCCACCTCTTGCAGTTCTTCCTCTCCTCTGCCTCATTCATGTGTGTTTCTTGCAGCAACACAATAGGCTACATTATTTCTAATCGGCAAGCAAAAAGACATGTTATTGGCATAGGAAATGCGTGCACAATTAAATGCCGAACTTTCCAACACCAAAATGTGACTTTGAAGGCCATTTCAATATGATACCACCGCTCAACCAGAGGTGGGCAAGAGCACAATACCCAGAACATAGTATCACAGGGTAACTCAGACTCCAGTCAGTTATGGAAACCTCAAAAATACGTGCTGAGTAACAACCAACCAACATTAATTGCATGCTGTGTGATATACAAAAGCCAAAAACATAACATGACACGTTGAATAATGGTATTGTAGTGAACTATATAGAAACTCTCAAGTGGGCATGAACATGTATCCACCATCAGAGGAGGAGTGCCAGGCCTTTTCTTCTGCCATATTCTTTTACATTGATGACAGAGAGTTGCACATCTTGATGTGGCTATGCGTGATTGTTAGAAATGGGGGTCTCTAGTTGGCAGAGGTAGGTGCCTATGTCCAAATAGGGACCCTTGCTTCTAGTCAGGGTAAGGGGGATACACTCCTAAAAGGTAAACAACCATTACAACGCGGGCATTACTACGAATTGCTTTTACAACGCTTCTTTTACTTCGCAGATACAATTACAACGCATGCTTTTACAACGCATGCTATTACAACGGAGAGACCATTACAACGCAGATACCATTACAACGCAATACTCAGGTAAGTTAATATCTGTGTATTATTTTATTCTAAAAAGTGTATTAATACCTGAGTATTAATAAATAAGTATTATTTTATATTAAAAAAAGAAAATGATAGTATGCTCAAATAAAGAAATGTAAAGGTAAGTTAATATCTATGTATTATTTTATTTTTAAAAAGTATATTAATACATGAGTATTAATAAATGAGTATTATTGATTACATTTTTTTTAAATAGTGTTAAAAAAAAAGGAATCATTGTATATTACATTTTGTATATATTTTCACAGTATTTTACATTTGAGTTTTTGAAACTAATTATCATTTTTTAGGAAAAAGAGAGTGTTGTAGCTTGAACGTAAGCAATGTCAATCAGAGGAACCGGAGTGAACCGGATTAGAAGCATGAATGAACTGCGTCAAGATAAGGATATTTGAAAAAATAAAAAAAAAGAGGGGGAGTAATAGTTTTAAAATACAAGATTGGAGGGAGATTCAGAGAACTAGTGTAGAGGAGGAACGCAGGGCATTGGATAGGAAGCATGGAAGATATGCGTAAAGGAAAGTGTTTTAGAAAAAAATAATAGAAAAGACGTAGAGTAATAGTATAGCCAAAGGAGATAGGAGGGAAGTATATAGAACTAGTGTAGATGTATTTAGAAAAGAATTTAAAAAAAATCAAAACATAAACAATGTTGTAGGGACAAGTTGCGTTTTTTTGATTCATTACAGATTGATTAGCAAGAATAACTAATATAATTGTAATGAAACAAAAGTGGATTATTTAATTTAAAAAAAAAGAGCATTGAAACCTGAGATAATAATGTTAAAATATGGAATATTTTACTTAAATAGAATATAAAAGACCGAAAAAAAGGCATTAATACTCACTTTTGATATTTTAAAACATGGTTTGATATATAAACAATTATGTAATAATTCATTCTCTGATATTTATTTACATACTAGAGTTAATATAGATATTTAGTTATTTAAAATATAAAATACAGTTGATAAATATATAAAGTGATTTAGACATTTAAATAGACAAACATGTAGATATATCAAAACTAATAAAGAATTGAGAAAAAGACATTTTTATTGAAAAATGAAAATCATTAGAAAAAAAGACACATTAGCTAAAAAATATATATTTATTCTAATTTCAAATTTTAATAAAAAGACGAAATCGGTAAGCAAATTTTTTTGAAAATTTTGGGGCCTATTAGGCTAGCGGTGCTGGGACCGGCCGCCAGTGGTGCGGCGGTCCCGCACCAGCGATTAGGATGCCACCGCCACCGTGGCGGTGGCATCCTCCATTCCCAGCATTGTGGCGGGCGGTGCACACAGCACCGCCCGCCACAATGCTGGGAATGCACTGTGTGCATTGGCATGCACAAGGTGGCAGGCACCGCGCGGTGCCTGCCACTTTGTGCATGCCAATGTTGGGGGTACCATGGGTACCCCCAAGTGCAGCTCCCCTCCCCCCCACCCCCCAGGGGGCCCGCAACGGGCCCCCAAAGGCATTCTCCGCATGCCTTTCCATGGAGGAGTCTCCGCCATGGAAAGGCATGTGACCGCCATCATCCTAATATGGATGGCGGTGCCCACCATATTGCAGGCCTTTTCCGCCCGGTAGGCAATCGGGCGGATTGCCTACCGGGCGGAAAACCGGCGGACGGTCTTTCCATCCGCCTGGGTCCCCACCGCCATACTACTATGGCAATGGGGAAATGTGAGGCGGGCGGTGGGAAATGGCGGGCGGATCGCCACCGCCATGCGGGCTGTGGCGATCCACCCTACATCCTAATCACCCCCTTTGTCTTTAAAAAGAATATTTTCTTTAACAATTTAAACGTAACATTTATAAATGTCTATCATATTTTATTTGTAAAATAAACATGTATTCCCACGGTTTTACATTGGTGTCAATGTAAAAAATTGTCCTTTTTCTCTTTTTAGGGAAATACAGCACGTAGACGCAGAACGTAACAAACGTCATTCGGTGGATCGTCGCGCTACGGATGAGAAGCATGGAAGACCGGCGTACAGGTAAGATGATTTAAAACTTTGTTAAAAAAGTTAGTCGTGGTTCAGTTTAATGTAAGGAGAGAGGAGGGAGGTTTATTGAAGTAGTGCCGTGTCTTAAATAAAAGTATGAATTATTTAACATGTGAACTTAATCCTACACAGGTAGCAAGTTGAAGGCCCAGCTTGGGTCTATTGGTTTCGTAACACTTTTTTACAGAAATTTACAAACAAAAGTGTTATGAAACAAATATTTTTCGATGTGTTATTTTGGTCCGACGAGTTTAAAGAAAAAAGTGACTTCTATGGCGTTGATTTTAGAATTAACAGAGTTTTCTTGGACACAGTTTTTTAAATAACTAATTTGCATATGCGTGATCGGAAATACATGCTTTTGGGATTTACTTATTTTGGACAACTGAGTATTTTGAACGATTTGGGAATTTCGTATGACATTGGATTTGTTTTCGAAAAGTGAGAGGATTGCAACACTGGATTACTTGTTGCGTTTTTTGACGAATTCATACATTTTCAGGATTTTTTTCTTGGGTTGCGATTTTTGGGAAGTTGTGCAGTTTTCTTTATTGACACCAATTTTTAGGGTTGGTTAATAAAGATTCTGCCAAACTGTGTCCTTTTCTGGTATAAAAAAAAATCGGGCCTTGGATTACTGGATTTAGTTAAATGGAATGTGCAAATACAGGAGACGCTTGGAGAAAATGTGGAAATAAAGTCAAACAGTCGAAAAAAGAAGACATCGAAAGGTAAGAAACCCGAATTTAAGTTATAATTTAAAAAACATTTAAGAAAAATGTCAATAAAATGAGTGTGTTTGATGGTTAAAACAGGCAAGTAACTTGTTAGTGGGGTAAGTATAGGTTAGTAATGGAAGATGTGTGCAATATTATCTAGGTTGTCAGAAGCCACCATCAATGAAAATTGTTGAATTCCACCCAATAGTCTCTCAGACATTTCCTTAGTTTTTTTAGATATTCATGGGTTCAGACTACCTGTTAATGATTGCGAAATTCTAATTTCTTGGAAACTTTGCTCCTTCCTCAAAATTTCCAAAACATGATAAAAGTTAGGATGTGGTTTATCAATTGATTTATTGAAGGAGTTATGCCATCCCTCAATGGCATTATTTGTTTTTGCTCCTCCCTCTAAGCAGGTCGAGTAGCAGTTCCACCACTTCACATGTTAACGTGGCTTCCTCCTGCGACCTGACCTGCTTAGATGGCCAATCCATGTGTCTTTAAAATAATTTAGAAGAGGTGCCAATTTGTCTTCATTTTCTGTATAAAATTCCGAATCTGTAATAGATGTGTAGTACTCATCTACACTGTCAGGAGGAACAAAATAAAGTGCAGTTAGTTTTTTAAGTTAAAATTGAAGTTTACTGTCTGAAATAAAATCTTCAACTAAGGATGTTTTTTGTATTTTACGCCAAAACGCCTGCGAAAAGTGAAAAAAACATCCTTGAATTTGGGTATCCGTGTACATTTTTGTAATAGTACACTCCCCCACCCAAAACTCCTATTTCCCTTGCATCCCGTCCCAAGGGTTAGGTTACTTTTCAAATTAATATATATATTTTTTTATCTAAAAATGCATTGTAAAATTATGCGTGGTATTTGTATCCATTGTAATGTCATTTTTAGTGCATTTCTATACACTTGCGAACTAATGGTATGCGTCCTAAAAACATGCGTTGTAATAGTATTTGCAAACTAAAAACATTGTTGTAAAAGCATGCGTTGTATTGCTTTGCGTTGTATCTTCATATATTCCTCCTAAAATAACCCCTGCTCACCCCCTTGGTAGCTTGGCACGAGCAGACAGGCTTATCTCAGAGGCAGTGTGTAAAGCATTTGTGAACACATACAGTAACACAGGGAAAACACTACAAATGGACACCACACCAGCTTAGAAAAATAAGTAATCTTTATCTAAACTCAAAACAAGACCAAACGACAAAAATCCACAATACAGTAATAAAAATATGACTTTCAGATGGTAGAAATAATTCAGTTCAATGCAAGTTGTAAATGCGACACTTTTCTCAAAAGTACCTTAGATGCGTCACGCAAAGCAAACAAAATGGCCGCAGGGAAGGTGATGCGTCTGTTCCTTACACTCAGGGGAGGTGATGCGTCTGTTCCTTACTGCGGCGCATGGGAGGTGATGCATCAGTTCTTACTGCATGGGGAGTTGATGCGTCTGTTTCTTACTGCGGACCCCAAACGATGCGACAGTCTTGGTGCCTCGATGCAATGCGTCGATTCGGTATGATGCGTGTCTTCACACAGCCGCACAGCAGGCTTGCGTCGGGATCGGTGCGGTGGCGATTTCTCGAGCCGCGGCAGGCGCTGCAATGGTTTCTTCGGCGATGCATCGGGAAACCAGTGCGGATGCGACATGCTTCTTCGGTGTTGCGTCAATTTCCCAGCTCCCAGCGACAAACAGTCTCCAGCGGTCCTAAACAGCAGCAGGCACCTCTTTGCAGGTTGGAATTCCCAGCAAGGGACTTCAGCGGAGCTGGTGGTGAAGTCTTTGTGTCCCTGAGACTTCAGAACAGGAGGCAAGCTCAATTTCAAGCCCTTGGAGATCTTTTCTTCAAGCAGGTGACAAAGCAACCAGCAAAGTCTTTTTTCTCCTTTCCTTGGCAGCAAGCAGCCACTGCAGGCCAACCCCAGACAGAAAACAGCACAGGGGCAGTATTCCTCCTCAGCTACTCAGCTCTTCTCCTTGGCAAAGGTTCCTCTTGATTTCCCAGAAGTGATCTAAAAGTCTGGGGTCTGGGCCCCTCTTTTTATACACCAAAATCCTTTGTTCTCTGAAGGCAGAGAGTGTCTGTACCCAGCCAAAACCAGTTCTGTGGGGCACTTTGCAAGTGCACAACAACCTCCTTTGTCAGTGTGAGCCCTGACTTCAGACACACCACATGGGGGGCGGAGCCGTCATTGTGGAAGGCACGCACAGCCCTATTCAGGTGAAGCTGCTACTCCTCCCACCACTCCAAATGCAGGCCAAGCCTATTCAGCCCAGCCCTGACTCATCAGACTGCTGGAGCCACTGCCCTGCTCCAGCCCCTGTCATCCAAAAGCCAGACATGCAATCCACAAACCCAGCAGAGGCACACTGGATGGTTAGGCAAGAAAATACCTACTTTCTAAAAGTGGTATTTTCAAACACAGAATGTAAAAATCACCCTCATGAAAATATGCCCTTTAACATTCTGAGTTCAGGCAAACTAAACTTTATTTTCCCATCTTGTTCCCAGGGTCAGTTATGTTTATAAGAGGTTATAAACAAACTCCCCATTCTGGCCTATGGGAACAGACAGCCTTGCAATAGTGAAAAACAAAATTGGCAGTATTTCACTATCAGGGCATGCCACACACATCAGGGCATGTCCTACCTTTCACATACAATGCACCCTGACCACAGGGGTACCTTGGGCCTACCTTAGGGGTGACTAACATGTAGAAAAGGGAAGGTTTAGGGACTTGCAAGTGTGTGCACTTGCCAAGTCGACATGGCAGTCCCAGACTGCACACAGGCTCTGCAATGGCAGGCCTGAGTCACATTTTACAAGCTGCTTCTGCAGGCGGCACAATCAATGCTGCAAGCCCACCAGCAGCATTTGATTTACAGGCCCTGGCCACACATAGTGCACTGTACTAGGGTCTGACAAGTAAATCAAATGAGCCAATCATGGAATCAGTAATTCATAACAGTACTTTACAAAGGGAGCACTTGCACTTTGGCACTGAACAGCAGTGGCAAAGTGCCCAAAGCATCTAGACCAGCAAAAACACAGGAGGTAACAGCAGAAAAAATGGAAGGGAGACCCATGCCAATGGTGCCAGGTCTAACAGTGATCAATACAGAAAAAACGTAAACACACGGTGTAGCTGTTGTTCCCTCTAACAACACACGTTTAGTGACCATTTTGAAATGCATAGTTAATTACTCTCTTATGTCAATAAACTTTACATGTACCCTGCTTTTAGTTTGTTAATACAATGAACCATATTTCCAATTGTAAGAACAGCATGCAGCAAGTAACAGTAACATTTCCAATCGTCAACTTATTTCAGTGGCTATCATCATTGTAGAGAAGATCAGAATCTCAACAGGTGGGTTAGACCTCAATTTGGCTTGCAGGTTTGAATGAAATATACTTTACGATGGAATTTCGTGAGCCTCCTTGCAGCATCTGTGTTCAGTGCAAGCTTGCTCCATGTTTCAACGAGACATGACCCTGACCACAGCTCTGAAAATTCAAGTGAAATGCGTCGGCTCACTCTGTGATATTTATAGTACATTACGTTTTAGCTCTAGAAGCCACTAGAAATTCCGTTAGCTTTTCAGGGTGGCTGTGATAATTCTGATCCTGTAGGTCTCAAGGCAATCAGACGATATTGGACCTCAACTAATATCAATGGTGGCCATTTGCATCTGGATTTCTGAGGCCTCCGTACCGTGGACCTTCAAAATATGGTCCAATCACCATTTATAGCACCTGACATTTGGCACAGCAAGGAAGAGCAGTCCAATTGTGACTTTTGGAGATGCTGTGGGCTAGGGAGTCAGAACTCAGCAACAGAAGGCAACACTCAATAAATGTCAAGGCAGTGCTTTTACTTGAAAAAGGAAAACCTTTTCATGCACCCACAGCTTAACACTATGCACAAATCGCAAATTTGCATGGAATTACAGTGAGCAAAACAATTTGTAACACCTTCTAGGGAGCATCACAAGAAGTACCAAGGTGAAAGCCAGCAACCCATAAGTTTCTGAGAGGGGAGGACAGAACCCCAAAAACCGTATCTATTTTCATAAGATTCCATGTGACCTTCATGCACTTGCAGGGCCTCAGTAAAGGCCTATTGCCTTTACTCGTAGCTTTACATGAACCAACTTACAGGCCTACAGGCTTTTTTATTGCTCTTCACAATGTAGAATGGCCTACTATACTTAACTATGATTTTTCACCATCACTAAAAGCAGGAATAAGGGCTTTATTATTAACATTAAGGCCTACCTAGAGCTAGCACACTTTCCAGCAAGATCTAAACATACACTTGATGTCTTTCTTTAGAGACACAAACGTCCCTTTTGTCCAGACCCCAATATAAAAATAGTTACATAACACCTCTCTCTGGCCAGATATAATTTCCTCAGACTGAGCTTGCAAATTCCTGCTTCCAGTCTTCGTTATTTTCTGGTTTCTAGCTTGCAGGACATTAAGGATAATATGATGCAGAGGCTGCCATTTGATTGTTTCCCCTCACTTGTTTCCCTTCTAACAAATCACAGCTGCCCTGCCGGATTTGATTTTCTTCGGCTGCCCACGCTCCTCTGGCACAACCAACACTGCTCCCTCCCTGCCCCGTTCTCCCAGTGGAACTGGCCAGTGACCCCTGCTTTTTCTCACCTGCCCACTCTCTGGCTCCTCATGTGCACCTGGCTGCCACTACTTTCTGAGTGTCAGGCACTCTGGATGCTTGCTTCCTGCTCCTTAGCAACAGCTCAGGTGGAGGTGCAGAGCAGGCACTGCACGGTACCACTGGGGGGATCCAGTGGTAAGGCCAGGGCACCCCTGAAGCCGAACATCAATTTCTATTGAGTGTCGTCAATGGGCCCCCTCCAGGAAACAAGAGCTATTGTAACAGTGTGTAGCCACTCTACAAATGACTCATGTTCATCCATTTCAAAGGGGACTGTAATCTTCAACATGGGATGGTGCTCAAGATTTGATCATTTTACAGTGCTGGTTGATGCCCCAGCATCAGAAGGCCTGTGCATTATTTAAAAGAGCTCTACTTGATTTGCAGATGAAGATACTGGTATCTCAGTCCCCAGTAGACTGATTTAAAATGGGTTTAGAACTATTTTCTCAAGAAGACCCCTCTAGGCACAAGAAACAGTAGCGCTGCTTCAAACTCTTAGCTTTACACTTCTGAGTATTCCTCCTCCTGGCAAAAGCAGCTACATTGTCCTCCTTCTCCAGCCACAATCTCTCTAGCGAGAGTCCCGGAATACAAGTCAGGAGTGGTTCTAACCCAAGGCTCCTGACAGAGGGTCAAGAGCTGTGGTGGGTTTTCTTCCTTTACCAAAATTCCTTCTGAACTCATCCTGTCTGTGAAGAGATTTAAAAAAGGAGAAGGAGAATTGTGTAACTGATGTAAAACCTACCCAATCTACAGACTGCACCTCATCCCACCACCTCTGACATTACAGAAACCAGTCCATTGACTGCTACACCTTTGCATAGCATGTTGGGAAACATCCAAGAAGGAACATTTTGCAGAACATTCAGCATATGAGCACTCTGTGTCTGTTTTCTCCCACAGTGGGTTGATTCTTCCCTCTAAAATTTCAAAGGGCCTCAGGCTGAACACTGTAAAGACAAAAGTATGCATTCTCGCTAAAGTTCAGGCTGGGAGCATACTCCAGACCAAATTAAAAGGATGTTGCTGTTAACGACTCTTGAAATTGACCACACCATCACCTACCTCCAGTTGCAGAATCATAACCAGCCTGGAATGGGCCTGTTGTTCCACTGTGCATTTGCTCTGACAGCTGTATCTCTCGCCAGTAACGCAGCTCAGAGGGTGAATTTAATTTGTGGAAGACTCGGAGAAAGCAAGCATTATACAGCATTAGGCATAAGTGTTTGAATGGATTCTACTGTAATCGGACCTTAGATGGGAATTCCTTACCAGGGAAATTTTATGCAAGCCAGCAATTCTGGACATTGTAACAGGTATAATTGAGTGTAGCTATTTACCCAAAGAAAAGTTGCATTCCCTTTTGGTAGTCAGTGAATTAAAGGTGGTGGCTTAACTATCCACCAAGCTGCAAAAAACTGATTCACATTCTCATCTGTCATATTGCTATGATGAGATGACAGGTTGAGTCAGACAACAGTCATCCTCTCTCAGCCTACATGAATTCACAGGAGATAACTTGTGTTGTGCGCATTCTAGTACCAACCCCTTACTAAAGTTAGGGTGACCACTTCCCTCCAGGTCTTTTTCCCTACGTCCTCATCAGAGTCAATTACTCGTGAGGGGAACCCACCTTGTTGACAGGACTAAAACTAGGAAGTAGGAGTGGACTTGTACTAATCCCTCCCAATTAGGGTGGTACTCGCCTCAACGCTGTCTTAGGTCAGCAAATACAGGACTGATCCTGGTCCCCAAGATAAAGAGAGCCAGATGGGGGGGAAAGGGCTTCTCTTACCGTGAGGCCAAACTATGGAACTCCCTTCCCGCATTGATTAGACTACAGCCTTACAGGATTCTCTTTAGAAAACAAATAAAGACATGGCTTTTCCCTAAGCTCGCAGACTAATCAGCGTGGGCCTCGGCATCCTTTCACCCAGCGCCAAGACGCCTCGGCATTCGTGCTCTCTATAAGAAAAATCAGTCAGTCAGTCAGTATAAGACATGGCCAATCCCCTTCCACTTCCTGTTTTTTTCCTGTTTCAAGGACCAAGATGGTGAAGTAGGATGCAGGTTTTTCGTGCCACTTTGGTAGAGGAGGAGCACACCCTGCTGGGCTTCAGTGCGGTCTCTCTCTCTACCCAACGAGGGAACAGCAAGAAGGTACAGAGGATGGGGTAGCTCCATCCAGATGTTCTCTATCAGGCCTGCTTCACGTCCTCCAGGAGGTGTGGCTGAGAAGCGAGGATGTTTTGACAGCGCTCACCTGGAGGTTGGGTAAGGCTGTTCCTCTGCGATACTTGCAGCAGTGGGTTTCTTGTGCCCAGTGGCTGCATTGTGTTGCTGTTTTTGTTTAGTTCTCGGCATCGCGCTGAAGGGGCATGCACAAAGGGAGAACTGAACTGGCTTGGAGTATGCATATGCCTATTTGGGGCTTTGTGAAGGATCGTGGTTTTCGTCAGCCCGCGATCCTTTTTCTTGGCATGTAAACAAAGCCCCGACGGCAGGTAAGGTGCGGTGTTGCTTGTTACGTGGTTGATTTCTGCTTTATGAGCCTGTGCTTTGCATACTGCTGCTATGGGGAAACACGCTAAGATGAGTAGACACCTGGCCTCTTCTTCCAGCAGTGATTCCTCTTTTAAATTCAGGTCTCCTCCCCAGAAGCGATCCAGGAGGGCAAGGACTCCTTGGGTGATGATGCACTTAAGGATAAAGTTAAAGGAATCCTGTTAAAGACCTTCGGGGAGCTGAAGAACGATTCCAAAAAGGTGAATAAGCCCAGAACAGACTCTTCTCTGCAGGGTCAGAGGAGGGTATGGAAGATGCCTCTTCTCTGTTAGAACTTAAGGTCGAATATATCAATAAAGACTTATTATCCACAGTGTGCTCAATACCTTCCACTTCTATGGAACCAGTTTTGCGGCAATTTATCACTTCCCAGGCACCTTCTCTTCCTATTCATCAACATTTGATGGATTTTGTTCTCCGTCAATGGAAGAAGGATCCAGACAGGATTGTAGCCCCTAAGTTTATGACAAAGCTTTACCCTCTATAGGATGCTGACAAAACGTTTCTGGGCACTGTCTTCGTGGATTCCTTGATGGCCAGCCTTGTGGAACGTGCCTCAATGGCTGAGGAGAATATGATCAAAGATCAGGTTGACAAAAATATTAAGTCTGCACTAAAGAAATCCTATACAGGATCCAACCTGGCTATGAGAGCTGGTATTTATGGTGCCTATACTGCCCAATCTTTGCTGGAGGACTTTAAAGGTCTGTTTAAGGCCTTTCAGGAGGGTGAAGAGTGTTCCAGGCTGATTGAAAGCCTTGAGAAGCAAGCTGAAATTTTATCAGACATGTCTTTCAATGTAATACGAGTGGCATCTCTTGCTGAAGGGGCTACTGTTGCAGCAAGACAGAATGTCTTTCTTAGAGACTGGCATACTGATTATGCTCTTCGCAAGCGATTTCAAGAGGTGAAACATTTTGGATTGTAGCTGGATGAAAAATTGCATAGAATGTTTAAAGAAAAGAAGCATTCTTCCTCTTTTTGGCAATCTGTATCAGTATCATACTTCCCTTCTCAAACCAAGCCATTAAAGTCTTTTTGCCAGCCTTCCAGAAGCCATTATACTCAAGGCCAGAAACGTCAAAGAGGAAAACCCTTTCGACCCCAAGGTGACGGGAAGAGTAGAAACCACTCGGGCAACTTTAAGCTGAAGCCCTGAGTATGCCAAACATGGCCTAGATTGGGCAGTTGGAGGTTGAATTGCACATTCCCGAGACATATGGGAAAACTCTACCGCAGATTCTTGTGTCCTCCAGGTAGTGAAGTCACGCTAAAAAAGAGAGTTTCGCTCCACCCCTCTGGATTCGGAGATCATTCCTACATGAGAACCCCATTGCAAAGGCAAATTGGAGGCATTGTGGCTTGCTGTCCTCACTCTTCTTCAGAAGGGGGCAATAATGCAAGTTCCACTGGCTCAACAAGGGCAAGGAACCTATTCACAGATTTTTCTAGTTCCAAACGTCATGGGGGTTCTTCCTGGGCATAGTAGTCAAGAATGTGAACAAATGGATAAAAAACATCCATTTTAAGATGGAAAGGTTGCAGAGGATTATTCCCTTTGTCTCGCCTATGTCTTTCCTCATAACCATAGACCTAATGGATGCATATTTCCATATCCCAGTGGCACTGAAGCATCAAAGATTTTTGAGATTCTGTGTTTTTGGCATCCATTATCAGGTCCAGGTACTGCCCTTTGGCATCAAATCTGCCCCAAGGGTATTTATCAAAACAATGGCCCCTTTGGTAGCTGTTCTCCATTTGCAGGGTCTGACAGTCTTCCCATATCTAGACGACTGGCTCCTGGTGGCAGATTCAGTGCAGGAAGCCTTGCATGGGTTGGATCTAAATTGCACATGGCACTTTAGCACCTATCAGGCATCTTGACACGCATTTTAGAATTTTTAATCATTGCACCTTTTAAAAATCCTTTTTAACTTAATCTAATTGACGTAAGCGTTAACTCACTTACCAACACATCGTAGACCCAAGCCCTGTTCCACCGCGGCTGGTGCCGTTTGTTGTGGAGGGCTGGTCGAACCGGAAAGACTTCTGCCGACTTCCGGGCCAAAGGGGGCATTCGCTTGCCTGTGCGCCAATTCACTGCAGCATTGACATAAAATCAGGATGCAACAGCGGCCGCGCAGCGGACGCGCGCAGCGGGCGCGCCTAAGACAATCCCGTCTGCGCCCGTCCGTGCCTGGACCGGTCCCAGGGCCACAACCCCTGTCCGTCACCCATTAAAAACAGGGCCAAGACTGACATACTCTGGGGCAGATTTACAAGCCCCCTGCGCCACCAGTACGTCACTTTTCGTGACGTACTGGTGGCGCAGGGGCTCCTCGATATTTACAAGGAGAGGAAAAGCCACCATGCGTGACTTTTCCTCTCCTTGTAAATACCGTCCCTTCACACGCAGCACTTTGCGGTGAAGGGGCGTTCCATGGGTGTTGCTGTGGGTGTTCCCACGCAACACCCATGGAACAAGACACATCTCCAGAATTACGAGAAATCGTAACTCTGGAGATGCGTCTGAAAGCTACGCCACCCTAGAGGTGGCGTAGCGAGGCTCACCGAGGAGAAATGTTTTCATTTCTCCTCGTTTTCCTCTTTCAATGCGTGCTGCATTCTGCAGCACGCATTGAAAGAGGAAAAGCCTGTACTGATTGTTTTTGTGCAGAAAGGTGCCCCTTCCTGCACAGAAACAATCTCCCCATGGCGCAGGCATCCTTGCACCATGGTGCAAGGGTGCCTGCGCCGGCGCTTGGCAGCTGTTTGTGCGCCAGCGCAGGGAGAGCACAGGAATGCGACATATTCTTGTAAATATGTCGCATTCCTGTGCTCTGAAAGTGCCGCAGCGTGGCGCAGCCAAAGGGCTTGCAGCGCCACGCTGCGGCACTTTCTTGTAGATCTGCCCCTCTATTGTTACTCTTTTGAATCTTAATAAAAACTAATTTAAAACCTCCCTGCCATCAGCTCGATCTATCTCAAGAGCTCAAGTCATGTCCTCACTGCAACTCAAAGTTTCTTTTCACGAAAACAAAGGCATGTTCTAATGTTATACATGAGTCACGCGAGCAAACACCCTCCCCCAAGTCATTCATAGGCTTACTCATCAATACGCGCTCTCTGATTAAACATAACGTAGAATTTGCAGAGCTGCTGACAGCACACAAAGTAGATATGGCTTTCGTCACGGAAACTTGGGCAAATAGTACCTCTGATCTTGACCTGTCCCTAGCCATACCTCAAGGATTCACAATTATAAAAAATGACAGACAAGACAAACGGGGAGGAGGCATAGCGATCATAGTCAACAATTCTCTAGCTATAAAATGGTCCCCGGCACTGACTGCGAACTGCTTTCATTCAGAATCACCTTAAGTCCGAACTACACTTTCAATGGCACTCTTCTGTATAGGCCCCCCAGCGCGAAAAGCAAAAGCAAATTTGAGGAAATTATCAGTTCAATACTAGAATCAAGCACGGATTCAGAGGACTACTGTATATTAGGTGACTTTAACTACCACCTGGAAAATTTAGAAGATCACAACACAGCATCATTAGTTGAGATGATGGCCAATGCCTCGTTGGAACAGAAGGTCATGCATCCTACACATGAAGCTGGTCACACTCTGGATGGACTATTTACATCCAATCCCCATCTGAAATTACAAGAGGTTCTGCCAATCCCCTGGTCAGACCACAGGGCCATCCTGTTTGCAGTAACCACCACACATCACATGCCTAGCCCGCACATTCCCCATAAGATAATTAAAGGACGCAACTGGAGGAATATAAGCCCCCAGCAGATGCAATCCACTCTAGCATCCTCTAAACCTGATCTAAAATCGGAGGCAAACCTGGCAACGGGTAGTTTTACCAATTGGATCAAATCTGCAGTAAACTCACTAATACCGGAAAAAAATCTCACTAGCAGGCGCACGAAGAAATCAGAGCCCTGGTTCTGTGACGCCTTACGTAAACAGAAACGACTCTGCAGAAAAGCCGAGAGACGTTGGAGAAGCAACTACTCAACAGCTGATAAAACTTCATACTCCCAATCACTGAGTACCTATAAAAAGATGATACTGGATAAGAAAAGCAGTTACTTCACAGAAAAAATCCAGCAGGCAGGTAACTCCAGCAAAGCACTATTCGCAACATTAAAGGAATTAGTCAAACTACCCGAACCACAAAAAAAGGATCACAGTGTGGCATTCTGCAACCAACTCGCAGGATATTTTAAGGCCAAAGTGCAAACTATCTTTGAATCCCTCACAGACTGGGATGATGGCACGGCAGTCACTTCCCCCATAACTCTCCCCCATGCTCCCCCACTGTAATGGATTCTTTCGCTCTACCAAATATAGAACAGATTTCGCAGGTAATTAAATCAATAAAATCCGGAGCACCCTCAGACCCCTGTCCACCGAACATATTTCATATGGCACCGGATAATATCAGCGAACAACTTAGCATACTTTTTAAAGAAATCATTACTTCAGGCATTTTTCCAGAAGCGTGGAAAACAGTTTCAATTCTTCCTTTATTGAAAAAACCCAATCTAGATCCCAGTGACAACAGCAGTTACAGACCTATCGCGAGGATTCCCTTCCCAGCCAAGGTCTTGGAAAAAATTCTCAATTCCCAACTTACGACTTTCATTTCCTCGGCAGACTTGTTGGATTCCTCTCAATATGGTTTCCGACAGGGGCATGGCACAGAAACTGCCCTGATTATGGCAGCAGAGGAGATCCGGGCAATACTGGACACGGGTGGCAAGGCCGCCTTGATACTGTTGGATCTATCGGCGGCACTTGACACCGTGAACCACGATATTCTAATCAGTAGACTCCAAGAGGCAGGAGTCAGGAACTCCGCTTTAAAGCTGATCAAATCTTATCTGAACAACAGGTACCAATATGTTCAGATCGGCGACTCCTGCTCAGAGCAGTTTACGCTGCATTGTGGGGTGCCGCAGGGCTCCTCATTAAGCCCCACCTTGTTCAACCTATATGTGGCCCCTCTAGCCAACATCATCAGGCAGTTCGGTTTCACACTTATCTCTTACGCAGACAACACCCAAATCGTGGTGTCCATCTCAAGTAGCCCCGAGGAAACAGCTGATCGCTTTAGCCAATGTATGTCCCCCATAAACCAATGGATGGGGACAAATTGCCTAAAGCTCAATGGAACCAAAACAGAGGTTCTCCTATTGGGATCTGATACATCCTTTTGGTCCCAGAACTGGTGGCCCTCCCAGTATGGGAGCTCACCCCACCCCAGTCCACAAAGTGAGGAATCTGGGCATCATCTTTGATGATAAACTGACCTTCCACCAGGTCAATAAGGTCGTCTCCCTGGTCTTTCTAACATTAAAATCAATCCGAAAAGTACGCACTTTCATCCCCCCTGAAGCAGTAAAAACACTAGTGATGGTACTAGCCATGGCTATACTGGACTACGGAAATGCCCTATACCTAGGCCTTCAAAAACAGCACATGCTCAAGCTGCAGCGAGTACAGAACGCAGCCGCCAGAATGCTGCTGGACATTCCCAAATTCCAGTCCATCTCAGAAGGCTTAAAAAAACTCCACTGGCTTCCTGTGAAGAAAAGGATTGAATTTAAATCCCTATGTCTGGTGTACAAAGCTGTGCATGGAAATGGACCAGTGTTTTTGAAAAGACACCTCACCTGGTACCATCCTCCCAGACACCTACGCTCAGCACAGAGCAAACTCCTCCAGACACCAACATTTCAAAAAGCTTGCTGGGGAGGAAGAAGCTTTGTCCTGGGTACAGTGAAACTGTGGAACTCGCTCCCGATAGATATTAAAAGCTGCCCAATGTTGCTCGGATTCAGAAAGCTACTAAAGACATGGCTATTCCCAAACTAAGTTACACCATCTTCAACTGAAACCCTGGCATAGCCTTCCGCATAGTGCCTAGACGCCCTTGGGCATTCGTGCACTATATAAATCCTATAATCAAATCAAATCTGATGGTGAGCTGTCTTCACACTCATGGTCTTCTCCTCAACAGAGAAAAATGTCAGTTGGTACCATTCCAAGGACTGACTTTTCTTGGAGCCCCCTTCAAGACTCATGAGGGCATGGTGTATCTATCTCAGGTCAGAGTTGTGTGGTTGAGTCAAACTTTGACTCATCTGTTGTCTTGCGACAGTGCGTCAGCAAGGCTTTGGCTGAGAGTCCAAGGGCACATGGTGTCATGTGTGTTCCTGGTGCCTTGGGCATGGTTGCATATGAGACCTATATTAGTACATTTCCTGAAGTTCTGAAATCTGAAATCTATGGAGTATGAGACTCACATACCAGCCACACCTCAGATTTCCTCCCTACTTCAGTGGTGGCTGAAAGAGGCATCACTCCTCAGGGGGTTTCCTCTAACACCGGATCCTCCTCTCATTCTGATGACAAATACCAGTCTTTTGGGATGAGGAGCGACTCTAGGGGCCTTCTCAACTCAAGGCCTTTGGTCACGAGTTCAGAGGGGACAGTCATCCTATTGGAGGAACTGTCAGCAATAGGGATAGCCCTGCAATTTTTCAAACAACATCAGGAAGCTTGTCACGTCTGAGGATCTCTGACTGACAGACAGTGTTTCTGGATATATGTCACAAGTTCAGGGATCCTTTCCTGGGCCTGTTTGCCTCCCAGAAAACACACAGCTGACACAATTCTGTTCTCGAAATTCAACACTGGGAGCATGGGGAGTGAATACCTTGTCAAATCCATGGCCTCGCAAGCTTCCGTATGCCTTCCCTCTATATCCCTTAATTCAAAAATTGTTGATAAAGATTTTGAAGCGAGAAAGCCGAAGTAGTAGTGGTGGTACCTTTTTGGCCCAGGAGATTGTGGTTTCCTCTCCTTCTTGCAAGTTCTCTTCTACCGAACTGGAGAATTCCTCAGTTCCCTGCTCCTTTGGTGTCTCAAGGATCTTTACCTCTGACTCATCTCTCTCTTTCGACCTGGAAATTGAAAGGGAGGGGTTAACGAGTAAAGGGGTCCCTGATCATCTGGCAGATGTAATTCAGCAGTCTAGGCATCCCTCTACACTATCTTGCTATTCAAGGCATTGGAATAACTTACAAAGATGGTGTGAGGGGAATCTTTGTTCTCCTTGTGAAATTCAGGCAGTGTTGCAATTTCTATTGGATGGTTTTAATAAGGGCCTTTCAGTGGCTACGATACAATCTTAATGGGCTATTCAGGCTTTTAGTAGTCTTTGTGGTGAATTTCCAGATAATGGGGTTTTGTTTTTTAGGCTTCTTAAAAGTTTTTCTTTTTCCAGACTTAATATTCGCCCTTTTTGTCCTCCTTGGGAATTGCAGTTGGTTCTTACTTCTCTTTTGGGTTTTCCGTTTGAACCGCTGTCTTCATTGGAATTGAAGTGGCTGACTCTAAAGGTTGTCTTTTTAGTTGCAATAACCTCTGCTAGGTGTATGGGGAATTAGGGGCTTAACTGTGTAAATCTCCTGGTTTACGGATTCTGTATGATGGGGTCATTTTGGGAACAGATCTAGGGGCATATCAGCAAGACCGGCGATAAAATTATCGCCGTTTTAGCGGCAGGAAACTGCCGCTAAAACGGCGATAATGGGCTTGCTAATATGCGTTATGGAATTCCAATAGAAGCCCAGGTTAGATGTCCTGCACATCTAACCTGGGCTTCTATTGAATTCTATAACGCATATTAGCAAGCCCATTATCGCCGTTTTAGCGGCAGTTTCCTGCCGCTAAAAGGGCGATAATTTTACCGCCGGTCTTGCTAATATGCCCCCAGTTTTTCTGTCTAAAGTTCCTTCCCTGCCTAATAGGGAGCAGGACATTTTTCTCCCTTCCTTTTTTTCAAATCCTTCTTCTGCAGCTGAAAGGTTGCTCCATTTGCTAGATGTTAGGAGAGCTATTTTGCTTTATGTGGATCGTACCCTGAGCTTCAGAAAGTCAGACCACTTGTTTGTTACCTTTGGGGGGACTAACCAAGGTGGAAACACCTCTAGTATTTCCATTAGCCGATGGATCACTGAGGTTATTTCTGTAGCATATGAGTCAGCTAATGTTTCCCCTCCTGCTTCTAATCAGGGATGCTCCACTAGAGAGGTGGCAGCCTCATGGGCTAATTTCAAGGGTATTTCTTTGCAGGAGATTTGCAGAGCAGTCACCTGGGCCACTTCGCATACTTTACGACACTACAAGATTGATGGAGTAGGGTTGGTTAAGGATTCCTTTGGTCACAAAGTGTTGGAATCAGTTTTGGACTCTTCATGTTTTCTTTTTGTTTGCTATATTTAATGAGAGACTTCTGCATTTTGATCTTTATTACATTAAACAAAATTATTTTGCAGAATATCTGATTACTGTGATTCTTCAGCCAGTAATAACTTTGGTATTCCTCTTGAGTAAATGACTGTGAAGAGGATGTAGGATGTAGGGATAATGCCCCAGTCACTTACCGGTAATCTTCATTATCCTTTGTCCGTACTCCTCGTCACAGTCAATACAGGCCTCAGATGGTTTGGTATGTCAGGAAGTGGAAATGCATTGGCCATGTCTTCTCCCACCCTAAGTGGATGGGATTGGTGCAAGTCCACTCCTACTTCTTGGTTGTGGTCCTGTCAATAAGGTGGGTTCACCTCACGAGTAATTGACTGTGATGAGTACTTCGGACTAAGGATAACGAAGATTAGCGGTAAGTAACCGGAGCATTATGGACACCGTTTCCAGTCCTGGACCATTGTGCTATAACCTAATTGCATTCTGGGTGTTATAGATTTGTTTTGCTTCTATTGTACTAATTAGGGGCAGGCAGCAGCACAAGTGCGCATGAGTGGGGAAGGTCAGCAAATTTTTCGCCCGTGCCCAGTCATGCGCACTGGTGCCTGCTCAGGCTGGCGCATGCCCATTAGGAGAGCGAGGATTGAGCAAAGGCTCAAACCTCGGTCTCCTAATGGGCTGGCGGGCGGAGAGTTACCGTGCCCTAAGTCAATCCTGGCACTGCTCCAGCGCCAGGATTGGCTGAGGCGTTGCCACTCACTTGCCAGCACTGCGCAGTGATGCAGCTGTTGAAGGCGCCAACGGACCCGAGGCGGCGCGGACCAGGTAAGATGATTTTTATTTTAAACCCCCCCCGCGAGCCGCGACTGTGTACCTGCTGAAGTGAGACGCATGAAAATAGTCTATTTAAATAAAATAGCGGTAGGGTTTCTAACCCTACCAACCCTCCGGGCACACTCCCCTCCCCACCTCAATCTTCAGTCAGTTCCGACAGTATATTTGTTGCATTTGTACTTCTTTTTGCGGGGGTGGGGAGTGCTCCGAGGGCACATGGGCTGCCCATATTCTATGGCTTGTCATGTGTATGGTACGTGTACATTTTAACAGGGCCCTAATAACTTTCAGCTAGTCCAATGGTAAGAACTTTATTTCTGGCCGACAGGAAGCAAAGGGTGAGCTCGTTTTATCAGGATATAATGCGCACACGCACACCCTCGTGCCCACACACACACTGGGGACGTGTGATGAAGCCGGCGTTAGATGTCTCCCCCTTACGTGCCCGACAGCGAAAGCACTTGTAAAACCTCTGTCTGGCTACACGAAGGAATACAGAAGCGCAGCAATGAAAACCAGCCCAATGCAGCTCCTGGTCCAAGGCAATAAATCCTAGATTTTGAACCCACAACCAAAAAGCGTTAATTATCATCGATAAGCTGCTATAAGACTAATGCCAAGCATGGTAGTTGAGGTGTGTACGTCACTTCCTCCGTTTTTGCGGCGTTATTATAGCACATGGGGTAGTTAGGTCACTCTAGTGCACCGGATATTGGCTCCTGGCACAACTGTCAAAAAAGAAAAGGATTGTGAGTACGTTAATGTCTGGAAATTATTATCAGTAAAAATTGTAGTTTATATTTTGGTATATCAGTGCCTGCCCCCTCCTCCCCCCAAGTGCGCTGGGCCTAGTCCGCGCAGTGCCTCCTAAGGCTAGGCGATATGTGTCTCTCTGTGTGATCCTGCACACAGAACTCACGGGCACGCCCTCTCGGACAGCAGAGGTAAACACTGCCTGTTTGGCTCACCGGTTAATGTTTACAACAAGCCCGTTTATTTTATGACACAATTGTTAAGAGTCAGCGGCAGGCACAGGCTTTAAAAGAGTTTATGGGTCTGTGTATGCCCTGGATTGTGCCCAGTGTGCCATTCTTGGAGGTCCTGCCAGGGAGGCACCGGGAGCGGCAGAGGGACTGGGTACCTCCTTTGAAGGGGAGGGGTTAGGTATCTCAGGAGACATTTGTAATTGGCAGCTGAACGCCTAGTTGGTATCACTGGGCCTGGTGTGCCATACACGTTTTAATACAAAATGAACGGGTATGACAACACGCCCGCGCGCAAGCAGACACGCGAGCACGCACGCACGCACTCTCTCTCTCCATGTTCCTCACTGGCTACTAGCCCCTCCTCACCTTCGCCTCTCCTTGCTGTGCCCTCTCTATGCTCACTCCCTTCTCCATTCTCACTCAGCCCCTGCCTCCTCACTCCCCCCCCTGGCATTCTATCCTCTCCAGCTCTCTAGTTCAAACCCCACTCCTCCCCAGTGCAGGGGCCCTCCACCTCTCCCCGCTCTCTCCTCTCTGACTCCCTCTCCTCAGCCCCCACTCATCCCCGGTGCATGGCCCTCCTCTCCCGCTCTCAGACTCCCTCTCCTCAGCCCTCACTCATCCCCGGTGCAGGGCCCTCCTCTCCCAGCTCTCTCTTCTCAGCCCCCACTCATCACCACTGCAGGCCCTGCAGTACTTTACAAGAATGCAGAGAACTTTTCAAATGCGCCTTCCATGCACCCTGACTGATAAATTATACCGGCATTAGGGGTTGTAAAACACAGTCATAAAATGGGCTTCCAGTGCGAGCTAAGAGCACCATTTTTGCTTCCCACAAGCAAGCAGGAAAGAAGGATACCAGGCCGGATCGATAGTTACGCGCCGTTGCCATTTGCGCGTCGCTCTCTGTTGAAGCATTGAACCAGACCTTAATTTGTTAAAATATATATATGTATGTATGTGCCGGTCCCAAAGCTTTTCTAAGGAGCTTGTCACCAGTGATGCAAAATGGCGCTTAGGTTGCCGAATACCAATGTAAAGTAACTTCTCATTATTTCCACCGATATGTATGTATTGGTATTTATGTAGCGCAAACCTAGCTGTGAAGGAATGCAGTGTTTTGCGAGACAATCTACAAGATCGAGTACATCAAGTGGGGGTTACACAAATACGTTTGCAACTCAATAGCAATATGTTTCCTTCCATAGCTTGCCACGTTTTCCCAGTCTCATGAAGTTTGTTCCCCAGTTCTTCTTTTCCGGAATGTGACTGCCATTTCCTTCATCCTCACACACTCCTTCTTTCCCTGGATTCTTCTTTGTATTGACCCTCCCTCTTTTTTATCCTTCTGGCCAAAGCAGTCTTGCTTAGTACCCTAACCCTCTTCAGAAGTCAGACTTGCTTGGCATCCCAGAAATTCTCAGAAATAATGTTTGAGTTTTCCTTTATGAATGCCTAGAACTACTGAATTTTTAGTCCATTTATCACAGATATAGTGCTGGAAATCGCACCAAAAAGATGCCAATTTTTTTTAAATTTCTTCACGGGTGGAGAACCCCCCCGAACCCCCCTTATTGACTTCGGGCTCGCTCGCTACGCTCGCTCGCATGCGTTGATTCACTCTGCATGCACCCGCCACTTTCAAATTCCACCAGCCGCCCCTGCCAGTGCGTGCTCCTTTGAAAATATCATCTCAGTGCATAATCTCTCTACTGAAACTTTTGGCATTTTTCAACACAAACAGTGAAAGTTTTGGGTTTCTGTGCTTCATCTGATCTGCGTCATCCCGTTCCCATTTAAAGTGCACTGAAAGCCCTACTTACTCTGTTGTCACCGACCAGTTTTTAAACGTAGGCACCCACTATTCTGCCTCCATTATATAGTTTGTACGCTATCTCCTGGGAATCACAGTCATACAATTGAATTTATAACCACAAGAGTAAAGCCTGCAGGGATGGACATAATGTAAAATACAAACAAAAAGCTAAAAGACACTGAACACTTTTATTTTCTGTGTTGGTAGCAATATCATTTCAAAATGTTAGTGTTCATAAGGTGCTGTAAAAAGCCAAACCTGTAAGGATTGGGCGAATCATCATGCATTTTAAGCTACTTTTATAGGTGTCAAAATGGCACAATGTTGTTGGATTATTTAAGAAATTGGGTTATTGGTTGAGGGGATGGAAGTCCCACTCAGGCAACAACCATAATCCTTCTCAGGGTAAACCACAAAAATCACTAAATTAACCTGTGCTTTTCCCTCTGGTACCCTGGCACAAAAGCAGTCAGAATTAACTAAGAGGCAAAGTGTAACGTATTTATGAAGCACACAAACAGTAATAAAGTGAAAACACAACGCAAGAAAAATCCCAAACCAATTTAGTAAAATAGAGTAAAGTTTAAAGAATAAAATGATGCCAGAATAGCAAAAATCCAATCAGTAGAACCAGAGATATTCAATTTGAAAACGTTAGGAAGATATAGCGCTTAAAAGCACAAAGTGCCCTTCGCGGTCATCTGGTTGTGCTAGACCAGGGGAAATTTACAAGTTCAGGCTGACCATGATGGATTATGGCCAGATACAGGGATCAGTTTAGTCCCTCTGAAAAAAGTTACCTTCTCAAAGTCTGGCGCGAAGAGTTCTGGTCTTGGTGGAGGAGGCTGCGAGCAGCAGAGAGACCGCCGCGGATGGTTGTTGCTGTAGTGCGACGAGTACGTCTTGCATCATGGATGGTCATCGCTGTAGCATGAAGAACCGGTAGGGCATCACAAACAGTTGTTGCTGGAGCTTCGAGTTGGCCGTTACCATAGGCTGCCATTGCTGTATCGCAAAGTGCAGATCTCGCGGTACCGGTCTTCTCTGGCAGTCTCAGTAGCGTGAAGAGTTGGTTTCAAGGGAGCTTAGCATTGCCGGTTGTTGCGGGCGGCAGAGTCTTGAAGCAAACAGTCCCATCCGCAGTCGGGAAGTGCCCAAAACTTTAGGATTTCATCTTTCGTCACAGGAGGAGCTCAACTAAGGCCAGACAGGTGTCAAGCAGAGGTCAGGAGGGTTCAGGCAGGTCTAGTTGCAGGTCCAGGTAGGTCTTGTGCACAGGTCAGCTGGGCAGTTGCAGGGAGGCCTCTGGAGTTTGTTGTGGACCAATAGCTCAGAAAGGAGGTCAGCCAACTGACCCTTGGAGTCACTCAGGTTAGCCTAGGTCTTCCTTCTCAGAGAGCAATGCAATTCTCAAGGAGCAGGGCGGTCCTGGTAGCAGTAGGGTAGTACTCTGGGGGCAAGGCAGTCCTTATGTATTGTCGACACGTCCAGGAGTGTACTGATTAGTGGCTCAGGAGGTCCAATATTGATAGCTGATGCCAGCCATTGAAGTGGAGAAATTCCCTGTACTACCCCCACATTTGGTTCTGGGAAGTTTTTCCCTCGTCAAAGCTCCAATAAGTTTGGGATGGCAAAAGACTAGTGTCAGGTTTCTTTGTGTGAGCGCCCTTTGAAGTGTAAGTGTGGCAGTGAACAGCCCTGTCCCGGTCCATCATGGCAGGATGGCCCATCGTGCCCACACCTAGTCTTCTTATGTGTCACTATCTGGAAGGAATACACAAACCATTCCATCAGAGATATTCACAGCTTTGTGACCCAGGACACTGGCAAAAGGCACAAATGATTATGACATGAAAATGTCAACTTTCTAAAAGTAGCATTTTCAGAACTGTGACTTCAAATCTGACTTTGCCACTAAAGATGTTTTTAAATTACAATTAATGTGAGTGTAAACAGCATATTTCTATGTGCTCCCAATACAAAGTTATCACCTATTAAGTGTAATAAGCTAACAGCGTGTTAGTCAATGGAGACATAGGCCTTACTACAGTAAAAAATATTGTAGGAGTTTTTCACTGACTGGACATGGAAAACCCAATCACACATGTCCTACTTTTTAAATACAATGCACCCTGCCCTATGAGCTGTTAGGGCCTACTGAAGGAGTGACTTATAAGTAATAAAAAGGAAGATTTAAGCCTGGAAAAAGGTTTATTTTGCCAGGTCAAAATGGCAGTTTAAAACTGCACTACAGGCTACAGTGGTAGGCCTGAGACATGTATTAAAATGCGGCATTAGTGGACTGCCCAATGAGTGCTACAGGTCCACTAGCAGCATTTAATTCACTGGCCCGCGGTACATTTAGTACCATTTGCTGGGGACTTTCAAGTAAATTAAAGGTGCCAATTAGGTGTAAGCCAACTTTACCATGCTTGTAGGAGAGAGCACAAGCCCTTTAGCACTGGTTAGTGTAGTGTCTTGTGAGTTAGAAATGATGGGACCCTTTTGGTTTCTGGCAGACTTCATAGAACAGTGACATAAGTACGTGGGCATGGGTGATGGAATTCATGATGTAGAATGTTACACGCTGAGGAATAAATACATGTAACATTAAGCTCTGTGTGTGGCGTGATTATTTACAGATACCCAGGCTGGGTAGGGTGCTTCAACTGGTGACAGGATAGGGGATTACGTACACCCCGTGACCCGAAGACCCTAGAGTGCTCTCCCGGAGAGTTTGTCATGGTCCAGCAAACTGCTTGTGCGTCAGTCGAAGTGAAAATCGCCACTCCAGCAAGTGCAAGGCAAATAAAGAAAGTGGGGCCTCACTGAAAGTGTGTTTGTCGTTGGCTTGAAATTTGCTGGTAAAGTTGAGACAAGAGGTACTGCGCCACGATGTGACACAGACAGGGCTGGAGTGAGAAAGCAAACTAGCCCTGGCAACTAAGTCGGAAAGGCCCCCGGGATGGGGGGTTGGGGAATGCTGGTGGGAAACACTGCTGCTGCTTTTCTTACAGGGGCCCGCTATTGCAGCACTGCTGCAAAACCGGCCCCAGTAACAAAAACAGCCCCCAGCAGTCCAAAACCAGCCCACACTCTTCCGGCCCACTGGGAAAATGCCCAATCCCCGCAACGGCCAGTCTGGCCCTGGACACGGAGCCATCATTCATACAGTGCGACAATGCTAAAGTCAGAGACAACGAGGCACAGACAAGCGCTAAAGGCAGTGATAACTGTGTGTAAGAAAGTGCTAAAAGCAGAGACATTTCTGATTAAAAGAAATGCTAAAGGAGGTATGAATCAGGTATGATGCAAAGAGGTGAGAAAGGTGAAGAACCCGTACAAGAAACAAAGCTGCTACTCACCGCCAAGGAAGAAGACAGCGCCTCACGGCCAGAGAGTGGGCGCTATAACCCAGGTGTCAGCAAGCAGCTAGTGCTCAATGAAAGTGCTGGTACAAGCGGGCTGCAGATGCTGCTAGAGCAAGATATGCTCCCGGTAACAGAAAGTTCTACAGGTTATGATGTTGGTGCATTCCTAAAACCACCTGTTCCCTTTGATCCAGCCAAAAAGAAAAAATATTGGCTACAGATGGACTATCTGGATCGAAACCTTTGAAGATTTCATTGATGAGCTGGAATAAGCAAATGACAAAAAGATTATTAAATATCTGAAGAATTTAGCAGGTGAAGGAGTAAAAGAAGTGATAAAGAAAATACCACAAGGTAATGAAGTGACATAAAGTTAAATCAAAGAAGTGTTAAACACCAAGTACAATCCAGTGCCGAATGTCAACTATGAAACGTACATTCTCAGTCAGGAAAGGCAGAGAGCTGGTGAAACGATGGCTGAGTTTGTAGAAAGACTTGATTCGCTTATAAAGCATTGCAAGTTCAGTGAGCTCAACGATAAAGAGGCCATGCATCTCAGAGTAATAGATGGTTGCCTCTACGATTCCTTCAGATGACGAATGCTGAAAGAGACACTCAGTTTGGAGCGAGTATTCATGGCTGCCTGAGTGGAAGAAAGAGCTGACAGACAAGCACCCGACATGTAGGCTGGAACGGCCCAAAGTGAATCAGTGCTGAGTGTGAAAAGTCAAAATACAAGCTAGAAGGCCATAAAGTAATGTCTCCAAAGAAAAAGAAGTTGTGTTTTTGATGTGGATTTTCCTATCCACATGAAGGTAAATGTCCCACCATTGAACAGAATGTCGGTCAAAGTCAGGTCGACAAGTGAAAGTGTGAAATTCATTTGGACACTGTTCCATCTAGATGGGGAGGGAGATCCTTCTCATATCTTGCTCCAAAGCTCTGGAACTCTATGACCAAGGAACTGAGAATGACCAGAGACGAAAGAAGTTTCAGGAAAAAACTCAAGACGTGGCTATTTCCTTAAGAGCCCTCCCCCACACTTTGTCTTCTCTCTGTAGCGCTGGGAAGCCCTTGGGCAGCCATGCGCTCTATAAATTCTATAAACATAAAACATAAACACTGTCCCAAAATCATAGTGAATGTGAATGGGTGCTCCATACCTTTTACTATAGACAGTGTTGTGTCGATAAACATTATGCTAGTGGAAAATTATAATGAACCGTTTCCAGTGCCCCGTTTGCCTCCGTCGAAAACCAAAGTGTATATGTGGGCTGCTTCAACACCACTGCAAAGTCAAGGTTCATTCATAGCAACTGTGAAGTATAAAAATAGGAAAGTACAAGTGCCAATTTATGTTTTACCAGGCACTTCATTGAGGTCATGTTTACTAAGTTTCAGTACTGCTGCTGACATGGGGCTGATTTCTGTAAACTACAATGTCAATGCCTATCATGAGATAGAGAATCAGTCTCCATCCTTGTTTCATGAAGTACAAAGACTTAAGACCATGAAAGTGCAACTTCACATAAATGAGGACATCCATCCTGTTGCTCAATGACATAGTCGAATTGCATTTCATTTACAAGAAGCTGTTGAGAAAGAACTTGATACCTTATTGAAGCATAGCATCATAGAGCGATCCACTGTTCTGATGCCATCACCCATAGTGGTAGTGCCAAAAAAAGGATAGTGGAGGAGCTATGCTCATCTTCATTGATATGCGCAAGAAACAACATGATGGATAGAGAACGACATCCAGGTCCACACATTGATGACATGATTACCCAGCCGAATGGACCTAAAGTCTTTTCCCGCCTTGATTTGAACAAAAGGTATCACCAGCTTGAACTGGAAGGGAATTGCAGGTATACTACTACCTTTTCGACTCATGTTGGTTTAATTAGATATAAAAGGCTATGTTTCGGAGGGTCATCAGCTGCAGAACGTTTTCAGGATGCAATTTGTCGCATAATACAGCCAGTCACAAATGCTTTCAATTACAGTGATGACATACTAGTTTTTGGGGCCACACGAAAGGAACATGATAAACTCTTATAAAGTGTGTCATATACTTGCCAATGCAAGTCTCACTTTAAATGCGTCAAAGTGTGAGTTTCATCAACCCAAACTCAAGTTCTTTGGTCATACCTTTTCTGATGGTGGAATGACTCTGGATCCAAATAAAGTACAGGCCTTGTCATCCACTTCTACTCCCCAAGATGTAACTATGCTGAGATCCTTACTTGGTATGGCCAGTTACTGTTCAAAGTATATACGTGACTTTGCAACTGTAAGTGTCCCATTAGGAGACTTAATGAAACAAAATGTTCCATTTCAAAAGGTCAAGTGAATGTGAACAAAGCTTCAAGAAAATCAAGCATGCAACTGAAATGGCATACTTTGATCCAAAATTGTAGTCGGAGGTTGTTGTTGATGCTAGCACCGTGGGGTTGGGTGTCATCCTTGCACAGCACACTGGACATCCCAAAGCCCCAAGACACATTGTGGATTATATTAACTGAAGTTTGTCAATGACAGAATGTGCATATTCAAAACCTGAAAGAGAAAGCCTCACTGTGGTATAGGCTTCTGAATATTTCCATGTGTTCCTATATGAAAAACATTTCACTGTTTTCACCAAGCATTGCTCACCATTCTCGGCAATCCTAAAGCAAAGATGCCCCCTGCATTGAGAGATGGGGGTTACAATAGCAGGAGTATGATTATACAATTGTGTTTGTCCAGGAAAAGATCAAAACCCTGCTGACTACTTCTCACGTGTGCCAATACGGTGTCATGGCACTACTTCTAAAGCGACCGATGCTTATGTTCACTTCATTGTGAAATTATGTATCCCTGCTGCGATATCGGTAAAACAAATCATTGCTGCCACGAGTACTGACAGGGATTTACTAATACTCAAAGACATTATTACACACCTATGCTGGCGAAAACATAGATGACCTCTTCTTGATGATTTTGAATACCAGACATTCACAAATGTGCAGGAAGAACTGTCAGTTACCCCAGAAGTCATCATCTTACGAGGGTCAAGCATTGTCACACCTGAGAGTCTGAGACAACAAGTTATTGAACTGGCCCATGAGGTAAACCGTGGTTTTGTTGCTACAAAACAAGCTCTACAGGTCTGAGTGTGGTTCCCTTGTCCTTATTAAAGAGTTGTAAAAGAGTTAAAGGCATGCCATTTGTGCAACTGTTTGTCATCTAAGACAACCCCACATCTGTTAAACATGTCCTATGTCCCAAAGCATGCATGGGAAAAGATTTCAATTGATTTTGTTGGACCCCTTTATAATGGGCATCATCTGCTAGTAATTGTTGATGAATATTCCTGTTTTCCCTTTGTGGAAGATCTGTCGTCAACTAGTCATGACAGAGTTATTAAGAGATTAGAAAGTATTTTTGCCATATGGGCGGTTCCTTCAATTTTGAAATCTGACAATGGCCCGACTTTCAATAGTCAAGAATGTAAAGTTTTTCTCACTTATCTAAATGTCAAGCATCAGAAAGCCACACCTATCTGGCCACAGATGAATGGTGTGGTTGGGAGATGTAGGAGCACCCTCAAGAAGACCGTTCAGCGCGCTGCACTGGAAAATCTTGAACTCATATCAGTTCTTCAGTGAATGTGCATACGGGTCAACTACCCATTCTGCCATCTTAATGTTTGGGAGAGCCATAGACACCAAACTGCCACAATGGACCACTGAGAGATCAATTGACATTGATAGACTTCGAACCACTGTTTCGTCTCACATATTCAAAATGAAGACCGATGTGGACAGACTCCGCTGAGCTCGGAACACTATTTTCAATAGAGGAGACCAAGTTATTGTCAGGTAGAAACGGAAACACAAGTTTGATGCTCCCTTTGATGCTGACCCACTGAAGGTTGTGACTAGTAAAGGACACATGGTGACCTCTCACCATCCTGGAAAGTCCATTACAGGACATTTTTTGGATTTCAGGCACCTGCCTCGACCTTCACCAACTCCACATGTCAGGAATGAGACTTGTCCACCTAAGAATCCAGAGAGCCCAATGACTGTACGAATGTGTCTATCACCAATGGCAGTCTCCACAGCCTCACATGTCCAGATCTGGGTGACTGATTTGAGCAATCAAAACGACTTATTGAAGAGTTGTAATGTATAAATGTATTATTGGTACTTTTTACTTAACAAAGGGGGAGATGTAGTGTCTTGTGAGTTAGAGATAATTGGACCGTTTTGGTTCCTGATAGACTCCCTAGGACAGTGAAAAATATGTGGGCGTGGGTGAAGGAATTCATGATGCAAAATGTTCAGTTAACGTGTAACACCAAGCTCCGTGTGTGGAGTGATCATTTACAGGTACTCGGGCTTGGTAGGATGCTACAGTTAGCAGTGGTACAGTGCACAGAGTCCTAATACCAATAAAAACAATTTCAATAAACAGTAGTAGTAAAGACAAAAAGTTTGGGGGAGTACCACGCCAAGAATGTCAAGTCTAACAGATTTCAAAAGTAAGATACCAAAGTAGGCTGGAGTGGACTGCTGCCTTTGAACAGGATGGCCATGCCACGTGCCTGCCAGCAACAATAAGCACTGAAAAAGCCAATAGTTCTGCCTTTCATTTGCTAATCAGTTACACATGCCATTTCCAGATGATCCACTTGAATCAGCAGCAAAATGGAAAGGCTGGTATTAGTTGTTCCTGTTCTGTCAGTAACACAAGAGTACAGTAGAACATTCAGCTACGTGATGTCCATGCTAAGATAGCAGCACAGTAACACAAGCCATTGCTAGATGTTCATGTTGAGTCGGTAGCATAGGAGTGGAATACTGCAGGCTGCAACTAGACATTCATGTTGATTTCAAACTCCTTTTCTTAAACAGCATCATAGGTAAAAATTATATTTTTTATTAAATATTTTACCCGTAGTTTATGCAATCCTCAATAAACACAAATAAGCTTCTTTGTAAGCAACTAAGATTAGGCAATACTCTTCCACAGGGGAGTCAGTACACACAAATCATTGACAGAGCATTTACTGGCTCATAATGCTCCTTACAATATCTGCATACAAAGAATCCATTTCACCGACCAAAATTCTCCATTTTCGTTTTTGCAGTAAACAAATAGTTTCCTTTATTGTCTAAAGTACTTGCAAAGCTCTTCTGGTCAAATCAAGAGAAAGCAAGAACACACTTTAAGCATGTACCTCCTAGCGCCTTCTAATACTTACCTGTGCCTGGTCCACAGACCAGTCAAGGCCCTTGCGTACCCGCTCCCTAGCTCCTTCTCCCTCTGTTGCTCTCTCTCGCTTTTATTCCCCTTCTTTGAGGTCTGTTTTTGACTTTTGGTACTGTTACTATCTGCCTTTTATGTCGAGCTTTAGCGGCAGCGCGCATGCGCCGCTCGCTCTGCGAGGCATGCAGTAGTAGAGTATGGGAGACAAGCTGCCCTCACTCTCCGCCCATATTTTTCATTGGCTTCTGTCTTTGTCCTTCGTAAATTCTGTCTTCTGATTGATTATGAGGCTTGTTAGTCCTGCCTTATTATGGCCATGTCGTCATTTGTACCCTCCCATGGCTATTGGCCCCTTTACTTTGAGTGTTACACTGTACGGTACGTGTTATTTAGAGCACTATTTTTCCCCCCTCCCCCACCTGCTCTCCCGTTGTCCCTGCCTTCTCCCCCGCCCGCACTCCCGTTGTCCGTGCCTTCTTCCCCCTCCCTCGCACTCCCGTTGTCCGTGCCTTCTCGCACCCCCCGCCTGCACTCCCGCTGACCGTGCCTTCTTGCCCCTGCCCCCCCGCCCGCCCACACTCCCGTTTGCAATGCAATAGGTCTCGGGTAAATGCGAGTCCTATTGCATTGCAAATGCTTGTTTCATTTAAGGTGTGTGCTATACTATAAATGCCGTCACCTGAAGGTGAAAGACCAGTAGCATAGTTACAGAATACGTTGTACTTTTTAACCAGCTCTTTGATCTGCCCCCACACTCATGACCCCGACTCCCTGGCACTCAAGATCACGGTCCGTACCGTTTTTATGCCCTTCAGCTGCTTCTGACATATCTTTAAGGCCTCTGGCCACCACTTCCGGTACCGAAAATAGTAGAAATAAACAGTGTTGTTTGCTTTGCAGCAGCAGAGCCGTCTCTTCAAGAAAAGGAATGTAATTTCCGGGTACTTTCCGTGCTCACAGGCCCAGGGGCTTCCAGGCAAGCTGCCAAGGATGCTGTGTTTGCTTTTAGCTGAACACACACTGTTGGCTTGTCCTGGGGTGAGGTTGTATGTACTGCGCTTGTATTTCTTGATGTGTCCCCTTTTCATCTGTGCATGCCGAGGCTTGTAATTTACAGTATGTCATTTTAGCTCTGTACAGTCATGCCTGTGAAACTTCCAAGTCACGAAACTAGGCAAGTGAGTGTCCACCAGCATTCAAGAAAATATTTATTCTGAGGGCATCGATTCCCTCTTAGACGTGGCTCACTCATCCTCCTTCAGGAGGGGCAGAATACCTGCAGTGGGGGATGGACCCCTGACCATGGAGGGATTCTACACACATCTTAACTGTTCCTGGTCCACCAAGGTACACCTGGTGGGTATTAGCAAGGCACAGTGACTGTGAGGTGACATGCCTGCACTGCACAATGCAGTATCTTAGCAACATGATTTAGCTATGGCAAGTAATCTAGGTTTTAGCACATCTTTAACAACATATTCATTGATTTTTGCCAGTAGAAACTTATTTGATTTGGCTTAACACACAGCTGTTTGAATGACTTTTATTACCAATTCTTTAAAATATATATTAATTGGATTTGGCTCCACCCAGAGATGTTTTAATGCATGAACAAAGTGGGCTCTGGCCCACGACCCTAGCTTTTCAGGGGGGCCCACATAGAGCCAACTCCGTTCTGCAGAGGGTCTTGCCCTGATGACCTTGAATGATTTTTAAACAGATGGATTTAAATACTGTTTTCCTTATATGTATTTTTAATGTGTGTGTGATTTGTGAGAATATATTACAGACATTTTGCAGATAAATGTGTCTATGTTTCATGCAACATCCATCAAAAAAGTTTCTTTCAGATTAAAACGGGACCTCTAATATGAGAAATGGGAGGGTGTCGCAGGGATGATTTGCAGTAATATTAGTGAGCTGCTGCTGTGTTACAATATTGAAAACACTCGTCACTACTCCTTAATATTAGATGTGAACACATTGAGAATTTGCACTATTGTGCCTGTGCAGTGCCAGTGACCTAGCCAAAGAGGGCATGAAAGAGCTGAAATTGGATCATAAATTCAAAGCTGTTCTGGGCAGGGGTCCCCAAAATACGATTGGCCCAGAGACCCCAGAATCCTTTAGATGTTCCTGGCTCTGCCAAAGGAGTACTTCCCTCTCACGTCCTGCTACTGGCTGCATCATATATCACTCCTCCTCCCATGGACTCCTTGAATTGCAAAGCATGAGGGGCTATCTTGCATCTCAGAAGCACATTGAAACATCACAGATTGAATTACTTATTTCAGTGACGCAATATATAGACAGAGAGCATTTTTTCAATGCAGCCTGCTTTTTAGTTAGGCCTCTGCGCGTGCTTTACCTGTTTGTCCCCACCACTGTGTTGTGCTTTCTCCTCAGTGTCTTTCCTACTGACTTTCCTTATCTGTCTCGCACTTTCTCTTTTCACTTAAAAAGAATTCCCGAAGATCTTGCATCTGACTTTAATGAGGTAACACATGCAAATACAGGAATGCTCAGATGTTGTTCTCAAGTGTGAGTACATCAAAGCAAGATCTATTGGCTTTCCTAATGCTTGTTTCAAACCTGTGGTGGAGTTTTCCTGCACAAACTAAGTTAGGGTGTGTTATCTGCTCTAGATAAACGTCAGTGCGGCGGGCAGAGATATTGTTGTTCGCCTTTGCAAAGATGAATTTCACAACTCGCTGCAGCGATTCCAAAAGGTTGCTGCCAAAGTGTATCTCTGTCTAGCCACCTGGATCAATATCATTTCCGGCCTCAGATCACTCCCCTGGTGCCAGGAGTTTACGGGATCCCCTTTAAAGAAAGGTGAGCGGCAGCTCAAACAATCCATGGAGATGGACCAATCTCCCATCAACACAAGTTCCACACTTATCACATTGGTGGCACTATTAACTGTGCCACCCCTCAAAAACCTATGGACTGTGGAAACTCCTCCATCCAGACAGAACAGCTGAGAATCTCAAGAATTGACAAAGACCTCCAGGTCTAGAGGGCACTAAAAACCTGCCTCTCCCCATTTATAGATTCCAGAGCTGCAGATGATGATCAACACATATAACATGTATATTAGAATGCATCTATTCTCACACACTGTGCAACACTTCATGCTTACATGCAATGACGGATGCTGAACCAGTGCAAGCATGTCTTTGCACCTCCGGCAGGTCTCTCAGTATTTGCCACATGGGGTACACCACATCCATCCACCTACCAATCACACACTCCGAATGGGCACCCAGGAAGCAGATCAAATTCCGAGCGCTTAATGGGCTCTAGAGTGATATAAAGTGCTACACAAACAGTACAATTGAATAGAATGTTGCTTTTTCACTTACATTTGAAGCTCTTCTTCTGCGCTGAATTCTATGTTGTGTCATGTTATGCATCGATTATGTAAAGAGTGCCGATGCCCATTTGCGTCCTGGCACGAAGGACCACAGCGAGACCAAGCACATTACTATCTGAGTATCCAGGTTTTAAGTGCTCTCTGAACTTCAGGTAGCACTTCATCACCTGAAGGTCCAATGGAAAGAATTCCAAAGGCACTCCTGCCTTGCTGGGATTTTTAATTCTGGGTACGTGAAGCAGAGAAGCCAGATCAGAAGGTAGAGTGTGACAAAGGACATAGCGGGTAAACATTTGTTTCAAACCTTGAGGACAGTTATGATGCAACGCTTTAAAGCACAGGCAAAGACTCTTAACTAACCCTGGGCGTAGTTCGCGTAGTAGTGCTACGCGTAGCTACGCGAAGTGCACTTCGCACTACGCGAGCTACGCGTAGCACTACGCGAACTGCGTAGTGCGGTAGGAAATGCTGTTCGCAATGATTGCACAGTGCCGGATGCTTGTCTGCACTGTGCAATCATTGCAAACGGCATCTTGCACAGTGCAAGCGGTCGTTTTCTGCCGCTCGAGTAGATTTGTACTCGAGCAGCAGTTTTCTCAACGCGGACTGGTAGTTTCTCATCGCGAGCGGTCGCGAGCATATGCGACCACTCACAATGAGAAACCTGACCTCCCCGCGATGAGAATCTCGCCGGGAGGTTTATTTTCCACGCTCGCGATTGGCAACTTGATGTTGCTGATCGCGAACAAGGAAAAAGTCTCGCCGGGATGTCATTTTGCTCGCTCGCGGTCGCCAACTTGATGTTGAGGACCGCGAGCAAGCAAAAAATGCCCGCTATGCGACGCGTTTTTGCACTGTGCTACGTGCAATTCGCGTAGCGCGTAGTTGCGCAAACTACGCACACTACGCGAGCGTAGCGTAGTTTTCCGCCCAGGCCTACTCTTAACTAGGACATGCTTGGGAATAGGCAACCCGTGACGCTGCTTTAGGTGTGTAGAAATAGAAACAAAGCGGGGGAATTTGAGAAACACTCTTGTCTCCGCACTTTGAGAAATTTCAAGGAATGGGTGGAAGCTGCAGCCAGAGATATAGGGCATTGGCATAGTCCAGAAGAAAGACCACAACTTCAGCAATGATGTTTATGTGATAATGCTGAGGTATGCAAGGAAGAACTTTTTCTAAGGACCATAAGACGAAAGAAACATTTAGAACCAACCTTGGCAGTCTGAGGTTTAGAAGATCGCTTGTCATCAAAATAGACCCCAGGATTTCTTGTCGAAGGAGAAGGGACAGGACAGGGTTCTACGGAACCTGGCACCAGGCTGCTGACCAGAGAGTTGGAGGCCATCACCTCCATCTCGTCTGCATTTAACTTGGCACACTTATTGTTCATCCCATATGCCACTTCTGTGAGACATGTTGGAAAATGTTGACAGTCCATCTAAGTAAGACTAATTCAGAAACGGGCACTCGCCTCCCAGAAAAACGTCATCCAATTTTTCTCAATATGTGAGGTTTATTGTCATGATAGGCAATTAACCCAATGCGTTTTGCATACATATACACTGAATAAAACAAACGTTAAAAAAAGTTACAGTTTGGTGAATATGTCAATGACAGTATTAACGTTTTGAACTAAAAAAACACAGAAATCCACCAGTTTGGCAGCGCACACCCAGAGGCAGTCAACCCCACGCCACGCACGGCCCATGGTCGTGCATGGAATAGGTTTAGTTCTTGCGGCCAGCTCCTGCTTCCAACTCCTGTAAGCAGCTGCCCCCATGCTGAGCACAGCCTTTGGCCATGCGCACATGTCGCCAGCCCCTATGGCCAAACCCCTAGCAGGCTGCCAACCACACACCATGCACAGCCTTTGGTGTGAGCAGCTTATGGTTTGCCTTCGGGCCCAAGGGACCCCATCCCCTGGAGCTCAAAACATATATATTGAGGGGAGGGGGAGTCCAGCCCCATCCCCAACCCTTAATTGGCCCCAAGGACCCCATCCCCTTGGGCCAGTTCCTAGAAAAAGGGGATGGAGCCATGTGGCCTGCCTCCCTAAACCTTATAAGGTCCCTGGGACCCTATCCCCTGGGGCAAAATACAATTAAACAGGGAAGGAGGGCATGCAGCCCCCCTCCCGGGCCTTAATAGGCCACTGGGACCCCATTCCCCATGGCCAAATACAATAACAAGCATTTGCAATGCAATAGGTCTCGCATGTATGCGACCTATTGGCATTGTAAATGACAATGCCTTTTATTTATGTTTTGTTTTTTAAAACATAAATAAAAGGCTTTGTCATTTACAATGCCAATAGCTTAAACTCGCGAAAATGCGAGACCTATTGCATTGCAAATGCTTGTTTCTATTATGACTGCTCTCCTGCTTTATCTTGCTCGTCTCTGCTTTGTTTTATCTTTTGCAGCTCTCTCTCATTTCTGCTTGTCACTCTTGTTCATTTCTACTTGCCACTCTTGCTCATTTCTGCCTGTTTCCTCTTTTCTACTCCTGCTCAAATTCTGCTTTTCTGCTTCCACTCTGTTCGTTTCTGCTTGTTTTTCTCTTTGTCACTTTTGCTCTTCTCTGATTTCTTTACATTTTGCCACTTTTGCTCTTTTTGCACTCTCTTAGTTTCCCCCTCCTGGGCTTTCCCTCTTTTTCTCCCTCAGCCTCCCCTCGCACTCCTCACCTCCTTTCTGCATTCTCCCACTTCCTGTCTCCCGCTCTCATCTTAGCCCTGCCCACCTGCCTCTGCTCTCCTCCTCCCTCCTTTTACCTACTTAATTCAGTCGAAACGAGGACACGCCACAGGTGTGCCAAAGGTGCATCAAAGTCAAGTCCGTCTGTCCTGTCCGTGACCCATCTGCGCCCCACCTACGACCACTGGTCCTCTCCCACCCACCACAATCTTCCATGCAATGGAAAAAACTATTCTAAGATCGCAGCCATCTATTCTTATAACTGTGAACTCTCATTGGATACAACCAATAGCAGAAAGAAGGACTACAATAATACATACTACCGGCAACATTGAAGAAGGACTAGAGTAGTACACGTAACTGGGGACATAGAAAGGACCACAATACTACAAAAATCAGACAGAAAAGGAAAACAAGTCCAAATTTTAAAAAGTTGATCCTATCTTGCGTTTAAAGTAATGGCCTGAGGAAAATAATGATAGAGTTCATCCAGAAAAGTTTGTACATTCCAAATAATATTTTTCAGGAGTTGTTTTAAAATATTTTTTTTTATTTTACTTGTAGATCATTTTTTGAACACCAAAAATGTGTTTTTGATCACAGTTTTCGTAATTATTTGCTGATAATGCAGAATATAATACTATCAAGAGAATGAATATCTATTCCAAGTTGCTTTCTGCTTTCACAAAATAGTCCTCACCATATTGTGAAACCAATGAACATATGCACTGCAATGGAAACACTTCTTTAAAGATTAAATTATACACCAAAGAGACACTTGTATGAGGTGAACAATGTATTCTTTCTTTGGATGATCCTCGATGGGACAGACAAAGTCTCAAAACCATGAATGATGGGGGCTGATGGGGGCTGACGCAAACACACCAATGCCTGAAGTGGGTTGCCCCAATGCCCGCTCTCTATACGTTGAAAACAATAGGGCTTGCAAAAACTGTGCCATTAAGTCAGGTGGAGCAGTATTTGGGTATTTGAATTCTAGCAAAAGTCAAGTTAAATTTAATAGAACATCGTACATGGACCTTTGAGCCCATGCAACAATGACTCAAATGTGTCTGTGATAGGAGCTTTTTGCCGGAAAAATCTGGAGTTGTACTCATTACGATGACAGCAACTCCACATGTGTTCACCCTGGATGAAGGACTGTGGGCCATATTCTCAATGAAGTGGCGGAGAGAGGCGTTAGCCTTCTTGGCTTAACGCCTCTCTCCGCCACTTCGAAAACGCGAAGCTGCACCCTATTCTCAAGGATATTTATTTTTATTTATTTTATTTTAAAGGTTTTATATAGCGCTGGCTAGATCCGGAGGTATCAGAGCGCTTTACATGAGTATCAGACCATAGTTGCAGGTTACATCGTTATAAAGGTTACACAATTGTTAGAGCATGGCAACATAGTTACATGTAAGGTCGAGATAGACAATAAGGACATATACGTAAGGGAAAAAGCAGGCAAGGGGAGAGATTCAGGGGAGGGGGGGTAGGAGCAGGGGAAGTAGACAGAGAATGAAGGAGGGAAAGAGGAGGGGAGGGTGAGAGACAACAGCGTGGAAAGAGGAGGGGGAGGGTGACGGGGACCCAAACCGGTAGACGAGTCAAAGCTGCGTCCAAAGTCCAGTAAGCTGTGATCCCAGGGGAAGTGGTATCATTTCCCCATCTCTGTTGCGAGAGGTTCCCTTTACGCAGTGGACTCTCTCAGAGGGGTCTCTGAGACTCCAAGGCCTACATACTGGATCCTTCCCCAAAAAGGGGAGAGGGAGTGCTTTGGCAAGGGGTGCCATACCATACCTCAACTGTGAGTGGCTCCCTTGGCGCTGTGGACTCTCTCAGCGGGTTCGCTGAGACTCCAGAGTATAAATATTGGATCTTTCCCCAACAAGGGGAGAAGGAGTGCTTAGTCAAAGGGCACCAAGGACAGGGGGCTGGGCGGTGAAGCAGGCAAGGGGAGGGATGCAGGGGAGAGGGGATAGGAGCAAAGGAAGTAGACAAAGAAAAGAGAACTAAATGGGAACAAACAACATCAGTTTGGGGAATAGACTGTTTTCTCTCTGTGGCCATGAGTTTGCCCGATCACTAAGGTAAAAACCTAGCACAGGCCATTCCAGAAGCTTGTGTTTCCAGGTCCATCTCTCTCGTGTCTACCGAATCAACGTCTTGTTGGAGCGTGGGCATGCGCGTGGTCAGATCTGTCCGGAGCTGGTCGATGGAGGCTTTCATGTCTTGATTTAGCTCAGCGCGTAGTTCAGGATATGGTGAAGGATATGGTGCAGCCTCGCATTTCACCCTGTGATGGCGCTAAGTTTCACAACTTAGCGCCAACGCAGGCACTCTTGCACCATAGTTCAAGGGTGTCTGCAAGCAGGGAGGTTTGTTTATGTACTGGAAGGTGTCCCTTCCTGCACATAAACAAACCTTAAATGCCAGTTTGTAACTTACGTGTGTGCTGCTTCATGCAGCACACATGTAAGCTACAAAACGTAATTTAAAAAAAAGGTTTGTTCATGTACAGGAAGGGACACCTTCCTGTACATGAACAAACCATGGCATTTTGCTTTTTCCATGTGTGCTGCACAAGGCAGCATACATGGAAAAAGCAGAAACGAGGAGAAATATAGCATTCCTCCTCGTTTCGCCACCTTAAGACCAGGTTTTTCCTGGTCTTAAGTTTGGCGCTACCTCCTATTTACACTGCCCTTGTGAATAGGAGGTAGCGTCAAACTCAATGGGTGTTGCGGTGGAACGCCCACCGCAACACCCACTGCACGCCCCCTTCACGCTAAAAACAGCGTGAAGGGGGCCCTATTCACAAGGCAGCGTTAAACAGCGTTAAGCCACTTAACGTGGCTTAACGCTGCCTTGTGAATAGGGCAAAGCCCCTATCTCCACAACAACGTCACTAAAAGTGACGTCGTGCTGGCAATGGGGGCTTGAGAATATGCCCTTGTGTTCCACGTTAGACAGCATAGATGAACATTCCACATCAACAAACTGCGTACACGTTTTTTTCCTACCTACTCCCACACCACCATGTACCAGTAGCGGTCGGTGGTGGGAGTGCCGCCGGGCGCTGACGTGGGGCGGGGAGGGGCAGGGTGGGGGGGTAGTAAACTACGGATTATGGGCGATTACAGGTAAGCACACATATAAATAAATAGAACGAATTGTGGTGCAGCGGCCAGGGCAGCTGACTTCGGAGCACAGGGTTCACGGTTTGATCCCCGGCGGCAGCTCAGCTCAGCACCATGTGATTCTGGGCAATAGCTCACTTAATTTCCACTACGGCCCCCAGCGCCTTGAGACCCGTAAGGGTGAGTAGCTGCGCTATATAAAAACGGACTTACATTTCTCGCGCTGCATCACATTTGGCGATGCAGCGCGAGAAACGAAATTCGTTTTATTTATTTATATGTGTACTTACCTGTAATAGCCCGTAATCCGTAGTTTACTACCCCCCACCCTGCCCCTCCCCCGCCCCACGTCAGGGCCCAGCGGCACTCCCACCACCGACCGCTACTGCCATCTACCCCACAATGCACTTCTTTGATCAGTTCCCACTCCACTCACAGCAGCCACCTCACCCAATTTCACATTGCAATGCAAATGTGTTTTTGCAACAGAGTGCTCTAATCCAAAGAAACATAGAGAAATACATAGCAATAGAGAAATATAATGTTCAATGCTTTTGTTTTCCCTTTCCCAGGCATGTCAAAATATATTGTTTGGCAGAAAGGCAAACTAAAGATTAGTGTGTAGAAATACCTCTTGTAATTAAACCACTTTGAAGATTGTATTTCATTTTATTTTTTCTCATTAACCAATATCGCAATGCAGTGATTAGATAGTTCTTGATATTTCTGTTGGCTTGCTGCCAGCTGCATGGCAGACATGCGCACGTATTTCCATCAGTTAAAAATGATTGATTTTTCGTTTTAGTTCATTTATGCCGCTCATTTTGACATGTTGGTCGATGAAAAAATGACACTTCTGGCCAAAGGCACTGCTTTGTGATTTTCAATGCTGCAAAAGAGAAATGAAAAACAGTAACTTTAGTCTTTCGTTCCACTCAAAATCAATTCAGAATTTAGAGTCTGCAACTAAAGTAATTTGGTCCTCAGGGATGCATATTTGTCTTGTTTAAGGAAAACAACAAGGTCATGTGAGGCTGGCATTGGGACAGCATCTAAAGACAGCCACAGCACCTTTCAGTGACCGAAGATCTGGTCAGTGTGTAAGTCTGTTTTTGGCTTTTTGCAGGCCTGTTTTGGCAGCATAGACGACACAGGCACTGTACCTGTAAGTGTCAGGGAGCTTTATTCATGTACTTCTCTCCTCGTACCCAGCCTTCTACTGCCCCCTTGATCCTCTCTCCTTCACTATCTCGTTTCCGCTTCCTCCTTTCACTTTCCTCTGGCCGGGGGTCCTAGCGCCCCTTACATGAAATCTGCCACAACATTACACGGTGGGCCGTTTTTAGGTCAAGCCTAGGCAGCGCGCATGCGCTGTCGGCAAGACCTGCAGTATACAGTAAACTGAGATAGCTCCCGCCTACTGCTTACTATTTGTTCAGGGCAGTGTCGGTCTTCTTTGCTGCTGTGTAATTGGGTTAGGCAGCCAACGTCACTTCCGTTTTTTACCCGTGCAGCACCGAAGAAGTACAGGTTTGTTACGCTTAGACAGCGTAACTGTTATTTGGGAAACTCCTTTTGTTTATTGCATTGCTGCATGCTTGTGGCAGTGCTTGATGCGCGTCTGTGTCGTCGTCCCCACCGTCACACCCCCGCACCGCCACCCGCCCTCTGTGTGCCCCCCCAGTGCTACCCGCCCGTCGCTCCTTGTTTATTTTCTTTTTTGTCAGCTTTCTGCACGCCGCTCTCTAGATCCTAGTTGTTTATTGCTTCATACTTGTGGCAGTGCTCGATGCACGTCTGTGTCGTCCTTCCCACCGTCGTCCCCCCCACCGCCACCCGCCCTCTGTGTGCCCCCCACTGCCACCCGCCTGTCTTTCCTTGTTTTAATTGGTACTTTCTTCCGCCGCTTGTAATTAACTCGTTGTCTCCTCTACACCAATTCTTTACTTCCCACTTGTATGCATGTGTAGCTCCTCGCGGCCACTTCAAGGACAACCCGCTCGTTGTTTTTTATTTTAACTTTAACACTGAGCGCAGCGCCCGCTTCAAGGACACTGCGCTCAGTGTTAAAGTAAAAAAAAAAAAGAAACTGAGTGCGGTGTCTTTGAAGCGGCGCCACGCTCAGTTTTAAAGTTAAACCACCATTTGCCATGCAATAGGTCTCGCATTTACGCGAGTTTAAGCTACTGGCATTGTCATTTACAATGCCAAAAGCTTAAACTCATGCAAATGCTAGACCTATTGCATTTCAAATGCTTGTTTTATTGCTAATTTCCCTGACAGCATCACAATCATTGCCTTCAGCAAGCACAAATGCATGCAGTCCCCCATACCTTGCAAAACACCTATACTGCATGTGGTTAAAATTTCCAAACGGCCTTAGGCGACAAATCCATGTCATTTCTCTGCCTCACTGATTTCCTAATGAGTGACACTTTTATGTTGGTGCCCGGGTCTGTATTCTGTTCCAGTCTGACCCTGCCTGAAACATAACGTTTTTGGAACACACACCTCAATTCATATTCGATGCCCACACAAATGCATTTCTAAGGCAAAATTGCTAGGAGTGGGTTTCAGTATGCTCCAATGACCACCTAATGGCAAAACCCCCAACACTTATAAGATTGTGGGTAATCGGGTACAACTTGCTTGTCTGAATAGAAAAATAAGGCAATAGTGGTTCACCAGTCACACACATCGATCCATAGAGCAGTAAAAAATAAACCTACGTTGCCACGATGTGTGTAGGTGGACCAAAGAATATACATTCCGAACTCAGGCACGAACAAACCAGAAAACAGCAGAGTACCTACAATGTATATAAGACATTAACTGTATTGTTCTAAATGTATTAATGTAACTGTTCATATATCTCAATGCAAAAACTATTCATTGAACAATATAGTCAAACACCCAAAAAAGTATTCAGAACTCCATATATTCAGTTGGATGATAATTTTACTTAATCTTAGTGTCACAGAAAAGCAAACAATATCATAACTGTCATGCTACTGCTTGCTGTACAATTCAAATTATTCAACAGTAAAAACAGATGTGTTGATGATGATGCTTCCTAGATGATTTCAGCCGACATGTGTTTCGGCCCAGCTTCAGACTTCTTCAAGGCTATATCCAAAAGTTTATATTTGAATGAGGGATTAAGGTACAGAAATGTGATAATCTTGTTGTATGCCGAAAGAGTCAAGCAGATCTCTCAACATTAGATGTTAAGATGAAATGGAACAGCTAAGCCAAGTGGTTGAAACCTCCTGCTACTGAGGTCAAAGTACAAAATAGAGATATGATCTTTATAAGGACTTATCGAGACCTTAAACAATCCTGAGAGCCACTCAATCTTGTGATTAATTACTATACGAAATTGGCAGCCATTATCTCTGAATTTAGTTCATTTGCATCAGATCGCGAAAGGATTGAGCATACATATTCACACCAGACTAGGTTAGAACAATATTTACGCACCACTTGGCTTAGCTGTTCCATTTCATCTTAACATATATGCTTGAGAGATCTTCTTGACTCTTTTGGCAGATCATTTGTATTTCCACAAGGCTTATTAACTGTTTCCGACTTTTCAATTACTACCCTGTTTAAATTCCAGACTCTCCCATCTTCTGTTTTCATACGATTTTTTAACAGTTTGGTAACAAAATGAACTTTTGTGAATTGAGACCAATTTTCACAACTAATCTGAGCTTGGATTTTAACAAAATCACCTACTTGAACTTTGCTATTTCTCACATTGAATGTACTATCTAAAGAACATTTCCATTTCTTTTGTTTGACTAATGCTTTCACTTACCACTCACTGATACCATTGAACTTCAACCTTTATTTCATTTCTTCCGGCCAGGAGGAAGTACTGTACTGGAATACCTACTCTTATATAAAGTTGAAAAGGTGGTTTTCCAGAGGAGGAATTTGGGGACAACCTATTTGTGGTAATTCTATCTTGTAGTACACTCTTTCAATCTGAACCACTGGACCTTGCCAGTTATTTACTTTCCTTTAGGGTTTTATGCAATCTCTTTTTAGCACCATTTGTCACAGGATGATATATGGATCTCTTTTTATGTGTATTGCCACAACTCTAAAGATATAACTGAAATTTCTCAGAGATACAATTGAGGACCATTATCTGATAAGACTGAATTCAGAAAACTTTCTCTCTTAAGAATTTCTTCCAAACACACTTCACCACAGTAAGAGTCGAAATATCACTCACACATTTCACTTCAACCCTCCTAGAGTAAATATCCAAAACAACTATGAGATATGTTGTGTGATGTTCTTCTCTCAGTGGGCCAACAATGTCTATAGCTACTTCATTCCATGGATGACTAGGACGTTTTCTACACACCAAAGGAGCATGTCTAGGTTTCAGAATCTTATCACCATTGTTGTATTCAATTCACTCATGTACAGTGCTTTCAACCATAATATCCATCAGAGGCCACCAGAAGCTTACATGCAACCTTCTTTTGTTTCCATAATACACACGTGGCCTTCATTAGATAGTAAAACTAGTTTGCTTCTCAGTATTTCTCGGAGAATCAACCTAGCTCCTCTAAAAAAAAAAACTTTATTAACAGCAAGTTTATTCTTCACTAAGGACCAAGGTTTGTCTAACAAATCAACTTCTCCAGTCTTGATCATATTCATGACCTTACACAAATTAGAATCATTTGACAACTCGGGCCTCATTTACGAGTCACTTTTTTTGACACTCCAGTGGCGCAGTGTCCTGGCCCATATTTACAAAGCCACGCAAAGTCAATCTGCGTGGTTTTCATGGCCCTGTAAATATGTTCCCCTTTCACGCAGTACTGTGTGTGAATGGGGCCATCCATGGTTGTTGCTCTGTGTGTTCCCACGCAACACTCATGGAACCTGACACATTCCCAGATTTACAAGTTTTTGTAAACCAGACAATGCGTCACATTCCTATGCCTCCCCAGAGGAGGCGTAAGGGATGTGCAACGAGGAGAAACACCTTTATTTCTCCTCGTTTTTCCTTTTTCTGTGTGTTGCATTCTGCAGCACACATAGAAAGAGGAAAACACCTCTCATGATTGTTTTTGTGCAGGAAGGTGTCCTTTCCTGCATATAAACAATCATCCCTACAACGCAGACACTCTTGCACCAAGGCTCACGGGTGCTTGCATTGGGCATGGCAACCCATTGTGCATCAGTGCAGGGCAAAAGGACAGGAATGCTCCATATCTTGTAGATACAGCACATTCTTGCCCTTTTCTTTTGATGCATGGCAGCGCAGCAGGAAGTCGTACTGTGCTGCTGTGCATCAAAAAAGTGTAAATGAGGCCCTCAGTTTTCTACTCCTCTTCCTCAATAACTCCAATTGTCATCTCAAACACATTGATTTCACCTTCTACTAACTCATCTGAGATTTCATGGTCCACACATTCTTTGCATCAGGTATCAACCAATCTAGATAAACGTTCAGCTATAAAGTCCGTTGCTCCAGGCAAATATTCAACACTTAAATTAACCTCTTGTAAAGAGATGATTCACCTCCTTATTCTAGACGATGTTGAGTTAGGTTCCTTCTTCACACAGACCTCTTTCAATGGTTTATGATCACAACGAATCTTGAATGTGGTACCCCACACAAAATATAAAAACGTATTTAATGACCTGTAAATAGCAAGCACCTCTCTCTCAATTACTGAACAACTCACCTCAGACCCTCTCAGGCAATGTAAAGCAACAAGGAATCAAACATTCTACATCTTTATGGCTTTGCATAAGAATATCACCAAGTCCTTTTGAACTTGCAGCTGTGACAATTATGGTATCTTCACTTGCTAGAAAGCTTGTAAAGAAAGAGCTGTCTAAAGTTCTTTTTTAATGGATATGAACTCTTTCTGACATTGTTCGTCCCTCCAAAAGTCCACTTTCTTTCTCAGTAGTTTCATCAAACTCACCAATTTCTCAGCATAATTCCTAATGAACATATTATAATATTTGTTAGAGATTGAGCTTCTGGTTGGCAGAGGTATGAGCCCTGTCCAAGTAGGAACCACAATCCTATTCAGGGCAGGTCACAACATAACCTGAATTATCCTGTGCTCACCCTCTGGTAGCTTGGCACAGAGCAGTCAGGTTTAACTTAAGAGGCAATTCGTGAAGTATTTGTGCAACACTTCATACAATAACAGAGTGAAAACTTCACAAAGAGACTCTACACCAGGCTAGAACAATATATAATGATTTTTATAAATAAAACAAGACCAAATCGACAAAAATCCAATGTGTAGAAGTGGCGATATGAATTTTTAAAGAACAAATGTCAAAATAACGCTTAGAAGCAATAAGCGCTTAAGTGGGTTATCTGATCTGACTAGACCGAGGCAAAGTCAAAAGTTCAGGCTGACCGCGAAGGAGCAAAGCCGGGTACATGAACCCACTTGGGCCCGCTGAACCAAAGTACCTTGATCCGGGATTCTTTGTCATTGACTAGGATGCGCAGTACGGCCGAGGCGATGCTTTGGTGTCGAGCAACGCACTGGACGAGATGCGTCAATTTTCTTCACTTCTTCACACAACTGCAACGATGTGTCGGCTCCGAGTGCGAGGTGCCAGGTCGGGATGCGGTGCACAGCTGCTGATCTAGCAGTAGACGATGCGTCGATTCTAAAGGTCTGGTTCCTAGGGCGATGCACAGGGTCCACTCCACACAGTGACGATGAAGTGCTGGTTCCGAACATGATGCGCCAGGTCTGCTCCACCCAACGACGAGGATGTGCTGGTTCCGACTCACACAAAGGTGACAATGCGCAGGTTCCAATGCGAAAGCGTGGGTTCTGGAGCCCCTTAGGTCTCACTTCCAAGGGTCCAAGGCTGGGGTGGCACCACTTGAAAATGCAGAATCACAGCTTGCAGAGTCCAGGTGCCGATGCAGGTGGTTCAAGTTTGTAATATCCCTGAGACTTGCGAACAGGAGGCAAGCCAGGAGGCCCTTGGAGTCACTCTGGGTTCAAATGATACAGTTCCAGTCCTTCTCACACAGTCAGGATAACAGCAGGTGGCGGAACAGCTCAGCAAGGCAAGAGCACAGCAAAACAGGGTTCTGCAAAGCAGCTTTCCAGCAGAGTAGCTGTCTTTTCAGCAGCACAGCAGCTCTTCTTTCTGGCAAAGTAGTTAAAGATCCAGAAGTGTACTGATTTGGTAGTGCTTGAAGTGCAGTACCTAAACCCAGTAGTGCCTTTGAATTTGGGGAGACTTCAAAGAAAGCTTTGAAGTGCACAGTGGTTCTCCCTTCCCGCTCTAGCCCCAGACACACTACAGGGGGGTAATCAAACCTTTGTGTGGGGAAAGGACACAGCCCTTTTAGGTGTAAGTGTCAACTCCTCCCTCCCATCCTGCTCAGGATCTGTATGCAGATGACCACTCCGGCACACCTACCCTTCCTTTGTGTGTGATAGTCTAGAGGGAATGCAGGAAGCCAGCTGTTACTCACCTCAGACGTGTATTCCAAAGACAGACAGAAGGCACCAAAGGGCTAAACTAAGTATATGCTAACTTTCTAAAAGTTGCATTTGCTAAACTGGAGTTTAAAATCCAACTTCACCCTAAGTTGTAATTTCAAATTGTGAGTTCAGTGACACCAAACCTGGAAAGTCCATCTTTTTACAATTGAGAATTACACTGAAAACATGTAGTAAGGTAATCCCAGTGTTATCCTATGGGAGAGAGAGGCCTTGCAGTAGTGTAAAAGGAAAGTGGTATTTTTTCACTACCAGGACATATAAAACTTAAAAGTGCATGTCCTACCTTTTAAATACATGGCATCTTGCCCTGAGGGTTAGACAGGGCATACTTTAGGGGTGACTTATGTGCATTAAAAGGGAAGCTTTACGCCTATCAAGAGGGTTACCCTGCCAGGTCAAAATGGCAGATTAAACTGTGCATTGGCAGGCCTGAGCCATGTTTAGAGGGCTACTTAAGTGGGTGGCACAATGAGTGCTTCAGCCCACTAGTAGCATTTAATTTACAGTCCCTGGGCACATGTAGTGCACTTTACTAAGGACTTATAAGTAAACACAATGTTGCCAATTGGGGTTTAGCCAATGTTACCATATTTAGGGGAGAGACCACAAGCAATTTACCCCTGGTCAGCAGTGGTAAAGTACACAGAGTCATAACAACTAGCACAAATAAGTTCAGAAACATGGAGGGAGGCAGGCAAAAAGATGGGGGAAGACCACCGTAAGGCTATCAGCTCTAACATGGGCCCCCCCCAGCTGAAAGTGGGGAGAGATACCCAAGTCCTTGGGAGCTCTCTTCACTAAAGCGGAGGAATCTGGAGGCACCATCAGCATTGGTGTGGTCTGTCCCCGAGCAGTGCTCCACCATAAAGTACATTCCCTGTAAGGAGATGGACCAACTCAACAGTTTGGGATTTTCACCCCTCATCTGCATGAGCGATCTGAGGGGCCTGTGATCTTTCTGAACCAGGAAGTGAGTCCCAAACAGCTATGCTCTCTACGTCTTCAGTGCCCAGACCAGAGCAAAGCTTCTCTTTTAATGGCACTCTACCTCTGTTCCCGTGGAAGTAACCTCCTACTAATGAAGGCTATTGGTTGGTCTAGGCACTCATCATTCAGCTGTGCTAAGACTGCCCCTACACCATGCTCTGAAGTGTCTATCTGCACAATGAATTTCTTGGAGAAGTCAGGGGCCCTGAGCACAGGTACTGTGCACATGGCTCGCTTGATAGAGTCAAAGGCTTACTGACAAGTCTCTGTCCAGATCACCAATCTGGACTGCTTCTAAGAAGTCAGCTCAGTTCAGGCGGCAACAATGGTGTGATAACCCTTAACAAATCTACGGAAATAGCCAGTGAGGCCTAGGAATGCTCTCACATCTGTTTGGGCTTTAGGTGGTTTCCAGGCAATGATGGTTTCAATCTTGGCCTGGAGGGGTTGCACCTTGCCTTCGCCTACCAGGTGTCCCAAATACACCACTGAACCCTGCCCAATCTGGCACTTACTGGCCTTGATGGTCAGTCCTGCCTGGTACAGGTCCTGAAGCACCTCGTGAAGGTAATGCTGGTATTCCTCCCAGATGGAACTATAGACTGCAATGTGGTCTAAATAGGCAGCACAGAAGCCTTCTTATCAGCCAGGGCCCTGCTATCCAACCGTTGGAAGGTAGCAGGGGCATTTTTCTATCCAAAGGGCATCACCCGGAATTGGTAATGATCCTCTGGGATGATTGAAAATGCTGACCTCTCGTTGGCCCCCTCACTCAAGGCGATCTGGCAGTACCCTGTTTTCAAATCAAAGGTACTGAGGAATTTGGCAGTGCCCCACCTGTTAATGAACTCATCACCTCTGGGGATGGATGTGCCTCAGTCCTAGTGACAGAATTGAGGCTTCTGTAGTTCACATAGAACCAGGGTTCTTGTTTGGTGCCCGGTGCGGCAGCCTTTGGTACCAACACCACAGGGCCGGACCAGGGACTGTTAGAGAGATCAGTAACCCCTAAGGCTAATATCTTGGAGCCTTCTTTCTTGATGCTGGCTTTTATCCTGTTGACAACCTGTAAATTGTGTTCTTTACAGGGGGACTGTCTCCCATGACAACATCATGGACACACAGATGTATGAGTCCAGGGGTGAGGGAGGGAAAACAGTGAGACAAACTGTCTAGCAACTGGCAACAGTGACCTTGCTGTTCTGGGGTCAGTGTGGTAGAAAGGTTGACACCCTCCACTGACCCCTCCTGTTCCTGTGTAGTGAAGAGGTCACGGAGAGGTTCACTCTCCTCTTCCACTCCCTCATCTGTCACTAGGAGCATGCTCACTTTGGACCTCTCAAAGTAAGGCTTAAGTCTTTTCACATGATGCAGCCTTAGGGGGTTCCTAGGGGTCAGGAGGTTCACCAGTTAGGTGGACCTCCCCCATTCACTCCTTGACTTTGTATGGACCAGTCCAGTGGCCCTGGAGAGCCCTGTGCGCTACTGGTTCCATGACCCATACTTTCTTGCCAGGCTAAAACTCCACCAGGGTCGCCTTCTGGTCATACCAGAGTTTCATAACTTCTTGCCGAGCCTCTAGGTTACTTTTTGCCTTCTTCCAGAAGCTGTGCATCTGGTTGCGGAGGGCCAGCATGCAGCTGACCACATCCTGGGGGGCTTCCTGGGAGCTTGCTTACACTCCTCCTTGACAAGGCTAAGAGATCCACCTAACAGAGTGTCCATGGAGGAGTTCAAAGTGGATGAACACTACGCCGTTCTATGGCACCTCCCTGTAGGAAAAGAGATGGCATGGCAAGAGAACATCCCACTTATGCCTCATGGGCTCGAGGAGGCCCATAATAATGCTCTTCAAGGTCTTGTTGAATATCTCAACCAGACCATTGATTTGGGGATTATAAGGTCTGGTGAACTTTTATGTTACACCACACACAGTCAACATGGACTTCATGTACGCCGAAATGAAGTTAATTCCTCTGTCTGACTACCTCCTTGGGCAACCCAACATGGGTAAAGATCCCCATCAGGGCTCATTCCACCACGGAGGCAGTCACTGACAGAAGAGGGATGGCCTCTGGATAGTGGGTGCTAGGACAAACCTGTTGCCTAGGGCTGTCTTGGGGTCCAAATGTCCATTGACGCCAATGCGCTCCCTTTCAAAGTGGGTGCCAATGACTGGTAGTGAGATAAGGGGAGCTTTGTGATTTTTACCTGATTTCCAACTGGCCTGACAGGTGGGACAGGACCTGCAGAATGTATCTGAGGCTGTCTTTATTTGGGGCCAATAGAAGAGGTAGACAAGCCTGCAAAAGTCCTCTCTTGACCGAAATGTCCTGACAGGGGTATGCAGTGAGCCAAACCCAGAAGGAAGGACCAGTAATTTTGGGAGACCACCAGCACATGGGCTGCCCCAGCACCAGGAACCTTAGGCTCACTGTAAAGGAGATTGTTCTGCCAGTAGATCAGGTGAGCCCCAGAGGCTTCACCTGCTGCATGGGCTGAGGCCTGGCACCTGAGACCCTCAAGAGTAGGGCACTCTCTGCACTTGGCAAAATTCCTCCCTGGTGGACCCACCCTCAACCAGCCAGCTTGCAAGCTCAAGTAGGTCACCTAGGGTGGTATGTCTTCCACAGTTGGCTCGAGGGCTTCTTCCTCAGAGACCCCGTCAACCTCCACCACAAAAACTTCAGGGGTGGGTTCCTGAGCCCCTTAACCCTCTCCTTGACAGTTGTCTGGGCCATTGTTCCAGAGTCCAGACTCCCTTGACTCCCTTTCCAGGCAGCCATGGCTCAAGTGGTCATGCAGACCCACTCAGGCAATCCCATAATCTGCATGTGAGACCTGAGCTCTACCTCTCTCCAGGTAGTGTGCTCCAGGTCATTCCCTAACAGACAATATATAGGCATGGCAGGACTCACAGCAACTTTCAGAGAACCTGAGACCCCCCACTGAAAAGGAACCAGGGCCACCGGCAGCTGGCTCTCGTGATTGTCGGCAACTACGACTTGGTGGAATGTGTTCAGCAGGACCTGCTGTGCAGAATATCAGCTTACACTTCAAAGTAGTCATGCTGGCTCCTGTGTCTTGCATAGCCTCCACCCGTTGCCCATTAATGGTGACTCACTGCCTATACTTTGGAGTATTTACAGGTATTTGGACTTTTGGCACCATTTCTCTATTCCCCAGGGATACTAGGATTACCGCTATCTGTTCCCCAAAACTATCTGGGACTACCTCCTCCCGAAGCGCTATACTCATCATCCCAGGTGTCTGCTCAACAGTGGCGGTTGGTGCCCTCTTGGGATATTTGGAGTCACCCTTAGCGTGACCATACTTATAGCACTCTGTACATAGGGTACAAACCTCCCTGTCGTATGATCAAACAACCCTTTCTTCTTTGGATCAGACTGGGACTGGTTACCTCTACTCCCTTGGGAATTATTTAGGGGGCCTTTTGAGGACTCCCTGTTTTTACGCTTCCTCCCCCCTTGTGTCTTCTGTTGGGAATCCTGACCACCTTTGTGGGTGCCCCCCTCCCCAGATACCTTTTTGGATGCTAGCCCAGAGATCCCCCTACTCAGAAAGTTTCCTGGGGTCAGTCAGCTTACTGTCAACTAGGTGCTTGCGGAAGTCTATTTAGCAGATACTGAGCGTGTGCTCTCTCATGATCAAATGATACAGCCAATTAAAATCATGAACTTTGCTGCCCCTCACCCAGCCATTCATTGCCTTACCGGAGTAATCAATAAAATGTATCCAGAATTGTTTGGTAATCTTCTGGTCGTCCCTGAATCTTTGGCAAAACATTTTGAGAGTCAGAGCAAATTTGGCAATCAAAATTGCCTTCATAGGAGTGTACATGGTTTGGTCCCCAACCTCTAATATCAGAAGTGTGCCTCTCCCAAGTGTTGGCATGTGTTTCCACAGTCCAGCCCCCAGTGCTCCTCAGGAACCCTGTGTACTTTGAGTGCAACCTCATAAGCAGAAAACCACTTATCAATGTCATCTCCCACCACATAATTGGGCACCAAATCCTTGGGCACATGAAACCTTTTGCCTCCATCAGGTACTGCATATGTGCTGTCACTATCACTGCTGGAATCAGACTGCCTGGCCTTGATGTCCAGCTCTTTCAGACCCAGCACATGAGCCAAGAGGAGTTTTTTCTCTGAAAAGGCTCTAACACCCTCAGCCTTTTTGACTTCCCTCTCAGCATTTTTCTCTTCAGTCTCCATTTTTAATTTAGCCATCTGTAGCTTGAATTCTCTATCTTCCCTCCTCTTCCTCAACTCCTCTGGGGATCGGCCACAAGAGGAGACACTGCTTCCTTCTCTCACAGGGAGCTCAAATCCAGGGGTGTCCCCCTCAATTGCTGCAGGTGGTTCCTCAGAAGAGTCATTCTCATGCTCCCTCATTTCACCATTTTCCTGGGAGCTGGCTTCTGCCTAGTCCCTTAAGGCCTTTTGAAATTCCACCTTCTTGGTGGGTTACTGGGCCGCTACCCCCATCTCCTTGTAAAAGCTCTTCAACTGAGCCACTGTGTAATCTTCCAACTTGGTCAGCTCTAACTCAGTTGTCCCAAAGCGAAACCAGCTAGAGACATGATGTAGAGGAGGAATCAAAAATGTAAAGCAGGGAAACATTTAAGAAAAACCCAAAATGGTCTTGAATGTGGATGGGTAGCATACACCTAGTTACTGTATGGCACAGCACAAACATAAGTCCTATCCCACTGCTGCCACCAATGTTAGAAATTGGGTTTCTGGTTGGCAGAGGTAGGCACCCTGTCCAAGCAGGAAACGCGATCCTAGTCAAGGTAGGTCACAACACAACTTAAATTATCCTGTGCTTACCCTCTGGTAGCTTGGCACAGAGCAGTCAGACTTAACTTAAGAGGCAATGTGTAAAGTATTTGTGCTACACTTATTACAGTAACACAGTGAAAACACCACAAAAAGACTCCACACCAGGCCGGAAAAAGATATTATGATTATGTAAATAAAACAAGACCAAAACGATAAAAATGCAATGTGTAGAAGTCGAGATATTAGTTTTTAAAGAATAAATATCAAAATAGTGCTTAGAAGCAATAAGCACTTAAATGGGTTACCTGTTCACGCTAGACTGGGGCAAGTCAGAAGTTCAGGCCGACTGTGATGGAGTGCAGGCAGGATACAGGGACCCACTTGGCTTGCTGAATCAAAGTGCCTTGATCAGAGATGCATTGTTGTCCATGAGGATGCGAGGTGCAGCTGAGGCAATGCATCGGTGTTGAGCCATGCAGTGGATGAGATGCGTCAATTTTCTCCAAGCAACTGCGGCAATACATCAGTTCCCAGTGCAAGGTGCTGGGTCGGGATGTGATGTGCGACTGCTGATCTTGCAGTAGGCGATGTGTCGATTCCGAAGGAGATGCGCTGGTTCTGAGGGTGATGAGCCGGTTCCGCTCCAAGCATTGATGAGGACGTGCTGGTTACAAGTACGATGCGCGAGGTCCACTCCACGCAACGACGAGGATTCACTGGTTCCAACTCATGCAAAACTGACCATGCGCTGGTTCCAATTAGGATGCATGGGTTCTGGGTGAAGAAGCACCTTAGCCTCACTTCCAAGAATCCAGGACTGGGGTGTCACCACTTAGCAGGGCGGACTCACCGCTTGCAGAGGCCAGGTACAGATGAGTTGGTTCAAGTCTTTGATATCCCTGAAACTTGGGAACAGGAGGCAAGCAAGCAAGCCCTTGGACTCTCCCTGGGTTCAAATGATGCAGGTCCAGTTATTCTCACCCAGGCAGGAGAACAGCAGCAGGGCAGCTCAGCAAGGCAAGAGCACAGCAAGGCAGAGTTCAGCAAAACAGCAGTGCAGTAGAGTAGCAGTCCTTTCCGAAGTACAGCAGCTCTTCTTACTGGCAGAGAAGTGACAGGTCCGGAAGTGTACTGATTTGGTAGTGTCAGAGTTGCAGTACATATACCCAGTGGTGCCTTTGAAGTGGAGAAAATTTCAGGGAAATCTTTGAAGTGCACAGAGGTCCTCCCTTCCTGCCCTGGCTTTCGACACACTACAGGGGGTTATTTAATCCTTTTTGTGAGGACAGGACACAGCCCCTTCAGTTGTAAGTGTCAGCTCCTCCCTCCCATCCTGCTCAGGATGGTTCATCTGCATGCAGATGACCACACAGGCACACCTACCCTTCCTTTGTGTGTGACTGTCCAGAGTAAATGCAAGAAGCCAGCTGTCACCCACCCCAGACGTGCATTCCAGAGACAGGCAGAAGGCACCAAATGGCTAAAGTAAGTAAATGCCAACTTTTTAAAAGTTGCACAAACATACAATGCCAAAACTGACTGTTCTTTTTCAACTCCAATTCATCCATGGCCGCTATATTTAATAAAACTGAACACCATTTATTCTTTTATAAACATCATACAAATACTTTTGTTTTTTATCACACACAGAAGACCAAATACAAAATTGAATCAGAAATGTTCTTCCTTCCCATCAACATGAATTAATACACATCAGTGGATACAAACAAAATGATATAAACAAATAAATGTGAATACAACAATACACAAAACAAACAAATACAATACAATAATGAATCAGTTCTAATTTTACGATGTCCAAAACAAAAGCTAAGAAGGAGGGACATACATATACATGTGTATGAAACTTCAAATGAATTCAAATGCTCTTTTTTATATGGACAATGCACCTCTGACACATCATGACTTCTGAAGCCAGGTTGAATTTTTAAAAAATATAACTATTGATGGTTCCCTGGATTTCAGTGTCACTCTTTTTTTATATAATTGTTTTAAAACAGTAGGCGCACAAAATGCTGGTCAATGGGTTTCGAACCCACTACATCATCTTTTTGGGGTTCTCCTCAGGACACAAAACTGATATCCACTCTCACGTAGCTTGAAGCATTGGCATAAGTCTGCTGGTCAAATTCTTTTACTAGAAAAAGGGGCATTTATCTCTCTAGAGTCAGACCTGAATGAGCCAACCTCATCAACACAGAGCTCACTCTCTGATTATGTTCTTCACTGTTACTTCCAAATATTGAAAGATCACCTTGGTGATATCTTACCTGCTCTACATCACGCAAAATATTTTCAACATTATCTTTTGAAAAACTGCAGCAGTAGAGACTAGAGCAAAGGGCATCCTTTTGAATTTATAGATGGTTGACATAGGTAGGAGGGTCAAACAGAAATGTCCCTTAGCATGGGTACTATTATTAAGTATATGTAATTAGCTAATGCCTCAGGCCTGGATTTCCATTTAACTTGGCTTCTCAACCGTCAAACCAGAGTGTATTTGACAAGGCTAAGACTAAATATGGTCCATCACCTAGTTGCCTTTCCTTTGGCTGGCTTTCGGGTTGCTTTTTACTTTTGTTGCCCATGTGATGCTGTCTCTTTACAATCAAATGCACATTTTAATATTATTTTGCAATCTGTTTCACTCATTAAGAGTCTAGTTTTTACATCCTATTTTATTTCAAAAGCACTTTACCTCATACACAGGTGGTCTGAGATATTTGCAATCTCTAGCTACCCCAAAAATCTGCTTTTCTGTACTCAGTTACATTATTGCTGCTATAAAGTTAAGAACAAATTATGAGTCCTAATTTTATGATTGTATTGTCCTAAAATGCTTTATTTTTAGGATTTGTTACATATTTTCTAATTTTTCTGATGTCTTATCCTTGCTGAGAATGTGAAGATTATATTTATTTCTGTGATTTTTATGGCCTTTAATTAGAACAAATAAAGCTATTTTTGATTGATTGAATATATAGGTGACCATAGGGGTGTGAGTTACTCACACACGAGCACGGTGGCAGGGTATATATTGCTGCACCAACTACCAGCGTTTATCCAAAATGTAGTCAAAGAAGCTAACACTAATTCTTTGCACAGTTGTTAACAAAAATGCCCACCTCTCAGAAACCAGCCACCATTAATGGTCTCAAATACAATCTATACACACAAAGAGTGAGAGAGGCATTATTGTAAACACAACACTTATAGGGTTTAATCCCAAAAACACAGAAAGAAAGCGATGACAGAAATAACTGCTTGTTCTCTTGATGCTGTGGTGAATCCTTTTATTCATTGGTTTACACATAACAGCCAACGCGTTTGGGCTTCTTCAGGGCGAGGATACGGTCCACAAAAACACAGGGTATTGGCCCAGGTAAGTAGATGATATCTCCAATGGATTCCTGATTAAAAGATCTGAATAAGAGTGCTCAGAAATTTCTGTACAATACGTAAATCGATAGCCCAGGTATACACAGTTCACACTAATTGCAGTTCAGAACCAAAGCGCATAAAGTATCGCGCTAGACCACAGGCCTGTACAGCGGCCAACAAACTAAATCCTGTCCCGACAGTTTTGAAGGTAAACCTTGTACAGGCCTGTGGTCTAGAGCGATACTTTATGCGCTTTGGTTCTCAACTGCAATTAGTGTGAACCGTGTATAAAAAAAGTGACAAAAAAGTACCCCAGCATCTATTTAAAAGCAAACATGTAGCCACATATAAAAAGTTAAGGCTAACAACTTGTAACAAGTTAATTCCAGTTTTATTAAAACACCCCATCCGGCAGCGGTTAATCTACTCAACTCCAAATACCAACCAACATCTCAGAATTCCTCACTTAGAATCCCAAGTCAACCGTTCATATAACAGTAGATGTTTCCTGTGATGTCACTATTCACTGATGTGAAACATAGCTAAGATAGACATCACACCCCACATGCAAAATAATAAACACTCAATAAGCATGAATTGAAAGTGCATTCTTCCCACAGCTTTTTGATGGGGCATCAATGAATATCCTGAGTGTGGCAATTTTGCAACTTGGACTGGCAATATGGCCTATCTCATTTCACTGCATTCAGGTTTCTTTGTTTCATGGCATCAAATTCAGTAGTTAAACATATAATTAAAGAGAGGGCATGCTTCTTCCTCATATTCTAGCGTAATATTCACTGCAAATCATGTGCCGGTCTCCATATCATGGTATTGTCAATATTTGTTTCACCTAGAATGCAATCTTTGTACAACTGCATGCAACTTCTCTCATATATTTGCATGTGTCAGTCTTCTGTTACAAAGTCAGTGTCGCAAATACCATTGCCACTGAAACCACCATCAAAATTGGTGTTATTGTTACAGTAGTGCCAGTGATGCAGATCATGCAGTCTATTTGTGTCAAAGAGACCTTTAGGTGTTTGTTACTAAATGTAATACTGTGCTTGACTAATGTAGACCTATGAATCAGTGAGTGGGTATGGACATACTGGTATTGGTGTGTCAATGCTTTCAAGAATGGTAGTCTGAAATTTGTAGTGGGTGTATGATAGGTTATATTGGGGTGTGAGTAGGTGCATCAGAGAATATGTAGATGATGTCATCAGTGATGTCATCAGTGATGCCATTTGAGATGTCATCAGTGTTGTCATCAGTGATGTCACTGACCATGTCATGAGTGATGTAATATGTGATGTCATCAGCAGGGCATTGAGGGGTGGGAGTTATAGTTAGCTCAGATACTTATAACAGCTGAATTTCTCTGGTTTTGTAGGAGTGAAATATCAGCCTAACTATAACGTTTCTGTAACCTGTGTTTTTTTCGGTGGATATCTAAGGTTTTTTAAATGCTAATTTCTAACTATAACGTCCCTGAAACCTGTGATTTTTTCAGTTAATTTCTAAGGTTTTTTAAATGCTAATTTCTAACTATAACATCCTTGAAACCTGTGGTTTTTTCAGTGAATTTCTAAGGTTTTTTAAATGCTAATTTCTAACTATAACGTCCCTGAAACCAGTTTTTTTAGTAAATATATATACATATACAAAAAAGATTTTAAAAATATATTTTAATGTTTTTATTTACATTTTTTATATAAGTTTTATATATATATGCAGTAAATAGTTGTTTTTTTAAAATAAAAATTGGGCTGCAAGATACTACCTTGCCATGATACAGGGGAATGATTGGATGAGTGCATGGGAAGAGCCTGGGTGACTGGATAAGTGCGTAGGTAGTACCTGAGAGAATATAGGAGTGTACGCATGGTGCCTGAGTGAATGGTTGAGTGTAAGGATAGGGAGTGAGTGACTGGATGAGTGCATGAGTAGTACCTAAGTGAATGATTGAGTGCAAGAGTAGTGTCTGAGTGATTGGATGAGTGCATGGGGATTACCTGAGTGAATGCATGAGTGCTAGGATACTGACTGAGTGATTGGATGAGTGCATCAGTAATGCCTGGGTGATTGGATGAGTGCAAGGGTAGTGCCTGGGTCATTGGATGAGTGCATGGGTAGTACCTGGGCGATTGAATGAGTGCATGGGTAGTGCCTGAGTGAATGGAAGAGTGCATGGGGATTACCTGAGTGAATGCATGAGTGCTAGGATACTGACTGAGTGATTGGATGAATGCATCAGTAATGCCTGGGTCATTGGATGAGTGCAAGGGTAGTGCCTGGGTCATTGGATGAGTGCATGGGTAGTACCTGGGCGATTGAATGAGTGCATGGGTAGTGCCTGAGTGAATGGATGAGTGCAAGGGTAGAACCTGGCTCATTGGATGAGTGTGTGGGTAGTGCCTGGATGATTGAAAGAGTGCATAGGTAGTGCCTGAGTGAATGGATGAGTGCAAGGGTAGTGCCTGGCTCATTGGATGAGTGCATGGGTACTGCCTGGGTGATAGGATGAATGCATGGGTAGTGCCTGAGTGAATGGATGAGTGCAAAGCTAGTGCCTGCATGATTGGATGAGTGCATGGGTAGTGCCTGAGTGAATGGTTGAGTGTAATGGTAGAGCCTGGGTGATTGGATGAGTGCATGACTTTTGTGTGTGTGATTGCAAGAGTGCATTTGTAGTGTCTGGTTGATTGGATGAGTGCATGTGTCGTGCCTAAGAGAATGGAAGAGTGTATGTGTAGTTTCTATACAAGAAGGTGCATGTATTCCTTTCTGCTCATAATGCAAGGCACGTGGGTATTCAACAGTCTGTTTGAGGGGTTCTGTGACACGTACATAGGTAAGACATGTCTCCCTCTGCGACCGAATGATGGAGTGGAACTGAGAAGATTTGTGCACCTGTATGAGAAGCTACCCGGTTTCTAAGATAGGATCTTCAGACGCACAACACATGTCAGAATACATGTACAAGAAGACACATAACTGAGTTACAAGAACAAGCAGTCCTTTAAATTTGACAGATTGCACTTCCCATTGAAAGCAGAAACCTACATTTATACAGCCTACTTCAAGTGTACCTTTCCAGAGAACCATACTAAGTAGCCTAATCCCTAATCCCTCTGCCAACATGTCCTAAATCTCACTTTTCTCTGGCAGCTTCACTATTCACCGACTGCTCAGAATGTTGGGCCTAACCAAATATAAAACAGCAACCTTTCCTATGTCACTGTTGTAAGTCTTACCATGTTTCTGAAGACGCACCCACTCACACCACTGTAGAATCATTTATACACCCACTGCCGCTCCCACACAACCATTCACAAACCCATTCACAAATCCATACCAGTACTTACACACCCACTTACTGATTCATTGATTTATAAACACATCCACTTGCTCACCCATACTGTCACTCATAGACCCACTCACTCACTTATACAGCCATTGACATATCCACTCATACAGGCACACAGGTGCTGACACACTGAGTGAGTCACCCTTAAAACTACTCACACACCTAGACACTAACCCATACAGTCAATCATACAGCCACTTACTCACCAAAACAGTTACACACCCATCCACTTACTAACTCATAGAAATAGGAACATATACTCACTCAGCTATACAGTCACTGACAGAAGCATGCACTCATCTATATTGCCACTCTCACACTCACTCATGCATACAGTCAATCATATACCCTGTCACTCATGTATACTGCCTTTCACATACTCAGTTACTCACCCATACTGACACATGCACTTAATTACCGACACAGCCATACAGACACTCAATCCCTCATACAACATTTCATGCATGCAACAGTACCCCATACAGCCACTGACTCACCCACTCACTGATCCATACAGGCAGTCACACACCTCCTCACCCACACACACAGACACCCAGACAACCATAGATGTAGTCAAACAACCAATCAATCACCCATATAGCCATTCACGTACCCACTAACATACTCATGCCCCCACTTAGACATTAACTGACAGACAGATACACACATTCATACAACCAGTCACTCACCCATACATTCACTGAGACACCTAATCACTCGCTTATACAGTCAGTCACGCACACACTGAGTCATCCATATAGTCACTCATAAACCCACTGTTTCACCAATACACCTTGGTATATATACTTAGCACTCATACACTTTTAAAAAACACTCACAGTCACTGGAACCAGAGCTCAGGAATTCCGCTGCGTAGTTGGTACCAGGAGGGCTTCTTGGCCCCCAAGGTCACTCGCAATGCACTGCTGATGACGTCACATATTACATCACTCATGACATGGTCAGTGACATCCCTGATGACATCACTGATGACATCTCAAATGACATCACTGATGACATCATGCAGTGACTGTGTGTTTCTATAGTGTATTGAATAATGAGTGGGTGTATAAGTGTCTGGATGGATGATTTAGTAGGTGCGTGACTGACTCTATAAGTGAGTGATTAAACGTATCTTACTAAATGCATGGGTTAGTGACTAAACTGTGTGAATGTCTTTATCCGTCTGTCTGTTGGTGTGTAAGTGGCTGCATGTGTTTTTAAATAGCTACCTGAGTGTCTATGAGTTATTGATTGGTTGTCTGAGTATCTGTATGGGTGCCTGAGTGTTTGTGTGGATGGGGTGTGTGTGGCTGCACATAGATGTATCAGTGGGTGATTCACTGGGTGCATGGTTTCAAGAGTGCATCTGTGATGGACTGTATGGGTGGGTGAGTGTGTGTATGGGTGTGTTAGTGAGTGAATGTATATCTCAGTGGTACATGTGTGAGTAACTACATATGTGAAAGGCAGTATATATGTGTGTTCGAGTATATAAATAGCTAGAAACGAGAGTGTGTGATTGTGATTGTGAGAGTGACTGTATGGATGAGTGTGTGCTTGTATCAGTGATTGTATAAGAGCGTAAGATTGTGCTAGTATTTGTATGAGTAAGTGAGCTGGTGTGTGTATAACTGTATAGGTGAGTAAATGGCAGTGTGATTAATTATTTGCATGACTGACTAGGTGTGTGAGTACCTCTATGGATGAGTGGCGGTGTGTGAGTGTCTATGTAGGTGTATGAGTGCATATGATAGTCCTGTACTGAGTGACCGTAAGCATGAGTGACTGTACGGGTGAGTGAGTGGATGTGTGTGTAGACCTAAGAAACAGTGAGTGGGTAAGTAGTTATTGGTGTTGGAGTGTCTATGGTTTTGAGAATGGCAGTCTGTAATTTACAGTGGGTGTATCAAAAGTTATATTAGGGTGTGAGAAGATGCATGAAATTATCACATGGATAATGTCATCAGTGATGTCATTTGAGATGTCATCAGTTATGTCATCAGTGATGTCACTGACCATGTCATGAGTGATGTAATATGTGACGTCATCAGCAGTGCATTGCGGGGGCGCGAGTTATAGTTATCTGAACTAACTATAACAGGGGAATTTCTATGGTTTTGTACGAGTGAAATGTCCAACTAACTATAACTGTCCCTAAAACCTATGGTTTTTTCAGTGAATTTCAAAGGTTTTTTAAATGCTAATTTCTAACTATAACGTGTCTGAAACCTATGGTTTTTTCAGTGAATTTCAAAGGTTTTTTAAATGCTAATTTCTAACTATAACGTGCCTGAAACCTGTGGTTTTTTCAGTGAATTTCAAAGGTTTTTAAATGCTAATTTCTAACTATAACGCCCTAAAACCTATGTTTTTTTCAGTGAATTTCAAAGGTTTTGTAAATGACAATTTTTAAATGTATTAATTGTTATATTTATTTTTTTGATACTGATTTACTACATTTTTTAAAACTATTTATTTTGAGATATTTTATTTATTAAATTACATTGTAATTACATTATACATTACATTACAAAATATACTTTCTCAGAATGAATTACTTTAGTTTAAATAGTTTGCAAATAGGCAATAGAGTTTTAAGTACAGTAGTTACAGTTGTTGCAATGGGCAACACAATTTCAAACACAATGCAACATTGAGCTCAATGTGAATTTCTAGTTAAATGCAATTAGTTACTTTATGGATTACTTTTCTAACCACAGGACTGGATCCTAGATTCAGTCCTGGGACATCTCCTGTAAACAGTTGAGTAAAAGCGTTTTGGTTACAGTACTGATTTTTAAGGAATATTATTGTATTTTAAAAGTTGACACTTAGAAACTTTTTCACATAGAATCACCAATGTTATCCTATGGGAGGAAATTCACTTAGCAGGTAAGTAGTGTTATCGTTACTTTTTCTTACTCAGTGTTGGATCCTGGATCCAGCACTGGTGCATCTCCTGTAAACAGTTGAAAGAATGCGTTTAAGTCATACAGGCGATTTTAAGGAATATTTGTAGTTTGTGAAAATCGACACTTTGAAACTTTTCTGCTGAAAAACCAGACAATGGATTCCTATGGAAGGAAATACAAGTTACTGGTAAGTACGGTTAGAATTACTTTTCAGGGTCAGTGCTGGGCTAAAAGATGCAGCACTGGGTTCTCTCCTGATAACAGGTGAGTAAATCGGTTTTCGTAGTTCGGTTGATTTTAGAGGAATATTATAAAGTTCCAAAACTCCACACTTAGAAGAATTTCCAAGTGAAACCAGTCAATGTTAGCCCATGGAAGGAAATTCAAGTTGCTGGTAAGTACGGTTAAAATTACTTTTCAGGATCAGTACTGGGCTGAAAGATGCAGCACTGAGGTCTCTCCTGATAACAGGTGAGTAAATCGGAATTCGTATTTCGGCTGATTTTAGAGGAATATTCTAAAGTTCCAAAACTGCACACTTAGAAGAATTTCCAAGTGAAACCAGTGAATGATATCCTATGGAAGGAAATTCAAGTTACTGGTAAGTACGGTTAAAATTACTTTTCAGGATCAGTACTGGGCTGAAAGATGCAGCACTGAGGTCTCTCCTGATAACAGGCGAGTAAATCGGAATTCGTATTTCGGCTGATTTTAGAGGAATATTTGTATGTTTCAAAAATCGACACTTAGAAACTTTTTCAGCAAAAAGCAGACAATGATATCCTATGGAAGGAAATTCAAGTTACTGGTAAGTACGGTTAAAATTTCTTTTCAGGATCAGTACTGGGCTGAAAGATGCAGCACTGAGGGCTCTCCTGATAACAGGTGAGTAAATCGGAATTCGTATTTCGGCTGATTTTAGAGGAATATTATAAAGTTCCAAAACTCCACACTTAGAAGAATTTCCAAGTGAATCCAGTCAATGATATCCTATGGAAGGAAATTCAAGTTACTGGTAAGTACGGTTAAAATTACTTTTCAGGATCAGTACTGGGCTGAAAGATGCAGCACTGAGGTCTCTCCTGATAACAGGTGAGTAAATCAGAATTCGTAGTTCGGCTGATTTTAGAGGAATATTTGCACAATGGTGAAGGGAGGGGGCGGGGCCTGAGGTGACATCTGTGCAAACGCGCCCCGTGGCGCGTTTTAAGTTGGGGGATTAAGGCCCCTTGAATCATGAGGGTCCCTGGGGTCCAACTAGCCCACCCTGTACCTCCAGTATGCGCCAGGGAGCTGCGTTGCAGAGAGGTGTTCAGAGGCCACGCCCCTTTTACACCTCTCTGCAACGCAGCTCTGTGGCGCTTTTAGAAGCACATGTGGGCTAGTTGGCCCCCAGGGACCCTCAGGATTGAAGGGGATTTAATTCCCCATCTTAAAACGCGCCACGGGGCCTGTTTGCACACATGTCACCTGAAGCCCCGCCCCTCCCTTCACCACTGTGCAAACGCGCCCCGTGGCGCATTTTAAGTTGGGGGATTAAGTCCCCTTCAATTCTGAGGGTCCCTGGAGTCCAACTAGCCCACCATGTACTTCTAAAAGCGCCACAGAGCTGCGTTGCAGAGAGGTGTAAAAGGGCGTGGCCTCTGTACACCTCTCTGCAACGCAGCCCCCTAGCGCATACTGGAGGGTTCCTGGTGGGCTAGTTGGCCCCCAGGGACCCCCAGTATTCAAGGGGAATTACTTCCTTTCTTAAAACGCGCCAGGGGTCGCGTTTGCAGAGTACTGCAGGGAGGGGGCGGGGCCTCCGGCACGATGCCGGTCGTTTAAAAAAAAAAAAAAAAAATTTAATGGGAGGGGGGCTGCGTGGCCACCCTTCCATTGCCCACTTTTGGGCCCGGGGACCCCATCCCCCTGGGCGGAGCATTTTATTTTATTTTTTTAAATTAAAAAAAAAAAAATGGGAAGGGGGCCGCGTGGCCCCCCTTCCCTGGGCCTGTATTGGCCCCGGGGACCCCATCCCCCGGGGCATGCCCTTGGTTTTTATTTTATAGATTTGGAGGGGGGCTGCGTGGCCCCCCTCCTCAGGCCATTTAAGGCCCCGGGGACCCCATCCCCCGGGCCGGCCTTGCACTTTTTTATTTAAATTTTTTTAAATTTGGGGAGGGGGCTGCGTGGCCCCCTCCCTGGCCACTTATGGCCCCGGGGACCCCATCCCCGGGGCCTGGCCTCTGGTTGGGGACTGTGGGGGGTCCCCAATCCCCCACAGTCCCGCCGGCTCCCCGCGTCCCTTGGGAGCCGGCATTGCTTTTCCACATGGGGAGCAGCTAACATGCTGCTCCCCGTGTGGAAAGCAATCAGCTTTGGATATTGGAAGCGAGAGCAGGTTTCCTGCTCTCTCTTCCAATATCCAAAGCAAGTTTGCAATGACAGGACGGGAGCCGCGAGGCTCCCGTCCTGCCATTGCAAACTACAGTGTCCCGGGGGTAGGCACCCCGGGACACTGCAGGAGCCGGCCCTGGGGGGTGGCGGTCCCCAGGGCCATCAAGGGCTCCGGGAGGGGGGCCGCGCGGCCCCCCTCCCTTGAATTGCACAGCCCCGGGGAGGTGGTGGTCCCCGGGGCTCTGGGGGTCCGTAACGGACCCCCACATTTATTTTCTATGTGCCCCGGGGAGGTGGTGGTCCCCGGGGCGTGTGGGGGGGCTGGAGCCCCCCCCCACACATTATTAAAATTAAAAAAAAGAAGCCCCGGGGGGTGGCGGTCCCCGGGGCAGCGGGAGGGCAAAGAGCCCTCCCGCACTTAAGCCCCGGGGGGTGGCGGTCCCCGGGGCTTGGGGGGCCTTAGAGGCCCCCCATATAAACAATAAACACACACCCCCCACATGCCCCCGGGACTTGGGCCACCCGGGGGCCAATTTGCATCGAAGCGCAGGAGACCGCGCTTCGATTTTATTTTTTTTCGGCAGGATCCGCGCACCCTGAGCGCATCCTGCCGATTTTTTTTTTTTTTAAAAAATGCTTTTTTCTGCCCAGGGGTCCTTGTGGGACCCCCTGAGCAGACCCTAGGGGTCAGGGTGTTTCTACCCTGCCCCCTTTGTGCGTTTTGCGCACTTGTTTCTGTCCCTCGGTTCTACCGAGGGATAAATAGCTGCCAACACTTCCTGGTTTGGAGTGTTGACAGCCAATTAGCATGCAGCTCGTGATCGGGAGGGTGCGTGAATCCAACGTGGCCATAGATATATATGTGATTTTCATTTTGATTTTCTCAGG